>JAWNNJ010001447.1:0-27962 GCA_035045125.1 Hypselothyrea guttata
TGTTCTGGAATTATGAATTATATTTCAACAAGTAACGGTCATTCTATGCCTGGCGCTGCTTGCGGCATAGATTTGTATACTGTACTGGCGCCATCTGTGGTTTGTTAGTGGTTGTATCCACAGCTCTGCATACGGTCAACAATAAACAACAGATGGCGTGCTAGCGCATAAAATGCGAAAAATTTCCGCTAGCCATAGACTTGAACTCCCATCCGTGCTGCCAAACCAACTATTTTCTGAGCACACGGCATGTTTTAGAACTTCATGAGCATCTCTTGACTTAATTAACACACAAAGAACTTTTATTGGGTATTTTACAGTTTTTAATGCATATTTAATGAATTAGAAATTTGAAATTCAATTTAAAAACTTAGTTGATTGCATTAAATAAATAATAGAAATTAAAAAATCGTTGCTATTTTATTTAAAAATCATTTTATTTACTTGCATATGCATATCTTTGCTTAGGTACACGTAAACTAATTACAATTAAATTAAATAAAAATATTGTATATATATTTATACGCGTTCTACATTGTTTTTTCACTTCTATAAGAAATCGGTTTAGATTTGGGCATTAGATGTAGGTAAGTATTACGAACGTATTATTTACACATATATCTTTGATCAATATTCTTGTTTTCTGTTCTTTCGTTTTGTTTTTTTAGATTAGACTAAGTCTTATGCTTAAGTTTCAGTATTTCAACCTTATGGTGCCAACAAAATATATATTCGAAATCTTTAGGAGAATTGCATAATTGTATGCATGGCACGCGCGGGATTTAATTGTTCTCAATTCTACTGATATTTCATTTATTTTTTAGAGTGTATATTTTCGTTCAATTTGATTTTTTTGCTATATAAAATGTAGCTGAAAGGCCTAAAGAATTTTTTAAAAAATATAAACAATTTTGTTCACAAGCAAAAAGTAGCATTAGAAATTATTTATGTATAAATTTTTAAAAACTATATCACAGTTGGAAATTAGATGGTAATTAAAAAGCCTATAACTCTATGTATAAGAAATTGTTGATTAGAATTAATAATTTTAGCTTAGTGTGCGCCCAACGCAGTATACCCTGGAAAAGCCCACAGGTTATGGGATTCGTTAGGCTGGTTCGGCGTCTAAGAAATGCACTATCGGTGTTTTGTTCTCGTAATTACAAGCGCTAAGGACAGCTAAATGTATATGTATAATAGATATATCGATAGATCGATATATTTGCTGGCTAAGTACGCTAGAGACTAATATCGATAGTAATATACACGAGACTACAAGCTAGTTTACAATTATTATACAAACTACAACACGAAGGGTATTTTGTTTTTGCGTTTTCGGTTTCTTGTTTTTTGATTTTTGTTGATTTTTGTTAGTTTTTATCTATGATAACAGCTGGCATTGGGCAAAACTGGCAGCTGCCTTGATGGCTTCAAAGGCACTTGGGTACTACGTGGCAAGATCTATCCAATAGTTTTCTATATATATATATTTCTACACGCGTGTCTCCGTATTGCGACTGCGCAGCAGCTGCAACGGTTGCAGCTCCCCCCGTTGCGTATCATTGTAGTACTCATGATCCGAGCTCGTGGACTCGCTGCCCGGCACCTTCACCTCCATAGTACCGGGCACCCCGGCCACCGGAATGCCTATCGTCTGGGTGGGCATGGGCGCTTCACTAACACCCAAGGCATTCAGCAGATACTCGGGATTATCCACGCTAACGGGCACCTGTAAGAGCAAAGAGATATAGAATATAAATATAAAATAACAAATATAAAATAAATATAAACCAGTGTTGGTAAAACAGTTGATAATATTATCGATAATTAGCAAATAAACCAATCGATTGTTTAGATTAGATCGATTGTTCTCTAATCAGCTCTAATTTCTCTTTTTTATTGGGTCAGAAAGGTTATTATATCTCAATTTATATATACTGATAAATCGATACTGACTAATCGATAACTTTTGATAACCCTAACTATCAATTGCTGAAATTATCGATAGTGCGCACTATTTATGTTTTGCCAACACTAGTTCTTAAGGAGATTTGATAGTTTCTTAAAGAAAGAAACTCCCTTTTATTTAACATAAAAAACTATTTCTCTACTTACACCAATGACATCGATGTATCCCGTGGCTGCTGTGGACATGTTGTTGTTGGGATTGTTGCAGTTGTTGTTGTTGTTCCCCGTAACATTGCTCTGGCAGGTGGGCATGAGATAATCATCCTCATCCACGGGCAGATCGAGACGTAGGTTACCCACGCCCACTTCTCTGGCATTGGAATCGGTCTCATCATCCCCGTTGCCTCCGCTGCTGGAGTTTTTATTGCTGGGATCCTTGCAGTAACGATTGAGTTTGGGAATCTCGTCGGTACCGTCGGTTCGATGACTGGGTCCCGGTGCTGCCTTGGGCTGCAGATAATCATCCGCCTCCACCATGGGCTCGGAGCCATCTGTGGTCGGCGCCAGCTTGCGTATGAGATCCTTTTCATCCTGACTGGTGTAGGCAGGCAGGCGGGTGAACTTATCCCCGGGTATTGCTAAATAACGACCCGGATCACGTGCGAATTCTGCAAAGACGTTCGTCAGCTGTTTGAAAGGTGGCCGGAGATCCGCATCCAGTTGCCAGCATGACAGCAGCGTGCAGTAAATATCCAACGAACATATCTCTGGTTGTTCCAGCTTCAGGCCCATTTCAATGAGATCGGGTATATCCTTGGCCAAGATGTTCTCATGCGGTCGCTGGCCAAAGGTCAACAGCTCCCAGATAGTCACCCCAAAGGCCCAAACATCCGATTTGCTAGAGAACACACGATGTCGAATGCACTCCAGCGCCAACCATTTGATGGGCATCTTGCCTCCAGCCGCCTTATACTCATTCGAGTCTACGCTAAGCAGCTTCGCCAGACCAAAGTCCGTGATCTTGACGAGAGATGGGGTTTGCACCAAGACATTGCGTGCAGCGAGATCACGATGCACGAGACGCCTTTCCTCCAGATAGGACATTCCTTTAGCTATTTGCGTCGACCAATTAAGCAGTGCCTTGGAACCGATCTTATCCCGATTATTTCGCACATAATCCAGCAGGCAACCCAGGGGCATCAGTTGGGTGATGAGCATCATTTGGGAGGACATGCAGACAGCCAGCAACTTGAGCAGATTGCCATGCTCCACGGTTGCCATGGCGTAGGCTTCGCTCAGGAACTCTTGACTTGCCTCTGCACCCGAGGTTTTCAGCAGCTCCTTGATTGCTACGGGTATCTTAACGTTCTCTCCCTCCGGCACCCAGACACCTTTGTACACCCGCCCAAAGGCTCCCATACCCAGCACGCCGCCCTTTCGCAGCTCCGCATCCTTCACAATTCTCAGCTTGGTTAGATTAGCGCCCACGGTGGAGGGACGCAGGGGTTCGGAGTCTTCACAGCCGAAGAATACCTTTGCCAAATCATCAGTTTCCTTCTTCTCCTGCTGCTTCTGCCGGCAAATGTAGATTATGACGGAGAGTCCGCACACCACGGGTATAAATACCGCCACAAAGATGATGATAATCGTGTTTACGGTCAGGCTAGCGTTCTGTCGGGGGCCCTTGGGTGGCGTGGAGACGCAATGAGGACCAATTATATTTGATTGGTAATTGGCGTAGGGCATCTCTGTCGGACACTTGGACGTGCAGTTGAAGAGCGTTGTATTGTCAAAGGTTTCACCTTCAAACAGTTTGAAATTGCGACAGGACAGACAATCCTCCGATCCAGGTCCCGTGCAACCTTTACACTCCGCATGGCATTCAAAACATTCGCGTTTCTCATCATCCGCATAATGATCGGAAGGGCATTCATCCTCGCACTGCTCCCGTCGCTTATATCCGGCGCATTTGGAGCAAACCTGCTCGTGAAAACCATAATTGGTGCACAATTCGCAGCGTGGATGACATTTCCGACAGATTGCCTTCCCTGCGAGTGGTTTAAGCGAACCCTGCTCCTGAGGGTGTACGTACTCCCAGTAATATCCGTCCGGACACTTGTCGTCCTTCCGCAGACAACGCTCAACGGTGGCATCTGCATTGATTATGGCCAAATTGCAAGTATTACACGCTCCGTGTCCAATCGTATTCTTTGGTCCAGTGCAACCCTCACAGGTCTCATGGCATCTGCGACAAATACCAAAGTCCGAGTACTTATCATCCGGACAGACAGCGACGCAGTGCTGATCATCACGCACATGTACGCAATCATCGCAGTGTTCGGCGCCAGGACCGGAGCAGGTACGGCACTCTGGATGACACTTCTTGCACATCTTCGAGTCGAACTGGTAGGTGCTGTAGGGAGGAAGGAAAGAGAATGGTTAATAAAGTCATCCAAATCCATTTAAGAACTAAAACCTTCAAAGGTGTTTCGGATCTCCGACAATAGTTCGTTACCAACGTTTACTTACTTCGAGACATTGCGACAATCGGCAATGCAGGTGCCATTGTAGTTGAAGTTCTTGCAATTCAAGCATTGATTAGGTCCAGCGCCCCAGCAGCCATCGTCATTGCACTGATCGGAGCAAACCTGACCAGCTTTGCCTATAAACAGAGCGGATGATAGAAGTTAAGATACGTTCTAGATGATCCTCCAAAATGCTTGATACTTACGACACTCGGATGTGTTGAGATTCTCATAGATTAACTGATTCTCATCTTTGTACTTTTGCAAAGTGGACCACCGAATGTCTCCCACGTAGCACAGATTGCTGTTGTGTTGAATGGAAATGCTTCCTGCGTTGATGCGTTTGAGATTGCGCAATTCCAAACTGGAGAGTGAGGACTTGATTATGGAGAGAGCAGCGAATTCCATGAGTAGGCGACCATGTATAACCTCAAGGTTGCGGAAATACGATAGATTCTTGAACTGCGGATGAACACCCTCGATATTCAGAAAACCAGTGATCTCTTTGACCGTAGAGAACACTTCCAGGCGATCAGGATGCATGGGTATAAATCGAGGTCCCATTGTGTAATTGGGAAAGATATCCTGATAGCCCGAGAAGGTCTGATCCAGCACACGCATATTGCCCTCAATGACAGTGCAGTTCTTGAACGTGTCGATATTGCCGGAGTTAAGAACCACAACGCCAGGACAGGTCTTGGGACAGGGTCCATTGCAAGCGACGCATTCGCCATCCTTGGCCATTTTGTCGGACGGACAACTGCGCACACAGGCGCCATTATCCTTCAGCAAATGTCCGGGGCATTCACGCACACAGGTTGCACCGTAGGCGTATTTGCCCTCTGGATTTTCCTCCAGCTCGTAGTTGGTGGGATTGTATTTGCGCATGGGCGGACATTCCTCCTTGCAGACGCCATCGTCAAAGAAATTCTTACAGGCAATGCAATCCTTCTGCGTGGGTCCCGTGCATCCCCCGGCACAGAACAAATGACAACAGTCCCGGGGACCCGAACCAAAGCAGCGACCCTGCGCACACTGATCGGCACAGGTGATTTTGCTGAACTTCTGACAGTTGTGCGGACCCTCGCCCCAGCAGGCGCCTTTCTCACAGGACGGATCGCATTTGGGACACGTTCGCTCCTCCGCGGTAAAGTTGTACGTATAGTTGTAATGATCGTTGACACCCGATAGGATCTCATCCCACCGAATGGAGCGTGTATGGCAGAGATTGTAGTTGTTGAAGAATCCCACCCAACCCTGCAGAATATCACGCAGTTCGGGCATCTCCAGCGTATTCATCTTGGAGTACGTGGCAAAAAGCGCATACTTCTCCTCCTCGACAGTCAGACTAAACAGCGTGCGGCCGCGTATGATTTGAAGTCTATAATTGACAAGAGAAATGAGTTCGGAATATCCCTAAACTCCAGCTGGCTTCTTTACTTACTTTGGGAATATCACCTTCGTCACATCCACATGACTGATCAGTATATAGCCTGTCACCTCGCGTATGTTGGCCAGAAAACTCAGATCCAGATTGGGATCTTGCAGCCAGGTTAGCTCCAGATTTCCATCGACATAGGTGCAATTCGTGTAGCGGTCGCGCAGATTGCGATAATGATGTTCCCGGTTCGAGGGCACAGACAGGCGGCTCTTGGTGCCGATACAAACTGTAAAAGAGAGAGGAGAAAATAATACAATTAGTTATTTATTTATTAAATTATTTTTATATTAAAAAAATTGTTTATAAATAAGTTTTCTATAATTTAGTATATAATATTTCTATGATGGAGAAAGCCACTAAGAATATAGGTACAAGAAAATTGTCTCTTTAAAGTAAGTTTAAAGTTTATCCTGACTGATTAACAGACTTGCTTTTAAATGCCGACCCAAACGTTAAAAAGCTTTAAATCTCAAAATCTAAAAAATATTAGAAAATATTCTGAAAAAAACTGGAAGAGAAAATTAAAAAGTTTCTGTAAACATCCTATAAATTCGGGAACATCTATTATTATAAAACAAAACTTTAAATAAAGCAAATAAAAAACCAATTAAGCTAAAGGAAGTATTGCTGATACTATTTAGTTAGGAAACGCATCAGTTGATTATTGAGAAAGTAAAATGAGACGCATCAGAGGAAATAGCATAATTTAGCGTGGGCGGCATTTAATTTAATTTTATTACACATATCAGAGTCTGTCTAATTAGCGTTAGGTAGGTGTTGAATTATGTGCTACAGTTGAATGCAAATGCTAAGAAATTTTAATACATTCAAATTATAAACGGAAATAGCAATAGAAAGACAGTGAGATGGAGAGAGAGAGACAAGTTTGTTGCCTAAGTCTTTTGTATTAAGCGCTCGGAAGCAATGAAAACACAAACTAAACAATAAACTGAAAAATAAAAATACAAAAACTGAGCAAAGAGAGTCACAAAGAGAGGTACAACAAAATAAAAACAATGTGGGCGCCTACAAGTCGCAGTTCAGTTGGCGTTTTCAATAATTAGCAGCCCACGCAACTGAGAAAAAATAAAAAAAAACTAAAAAAAAACAACAACAGAGACTTTGAGACAAGCCCGATGCTCGCTTTGCTGCTTGTTATCATTAGTCAGCGACCTGTTTTAGCTGTTAGCTGTTTGCTGTTAGCTGTTGGCTGGGCACATCTGCCATTGATTTGCATGGCCTAGTGCTGGATGATTGCATATGTGTCTATAATAAAGTTATATTCAGACTGAGATTCTATGGAAAAGGGCTACGTGGGTCGCTGTTCGATACAAGACACAGAGAGACAGAGAGAGAGAGAGACACTGAGTGTGGGCCGGAAAAGTGTGCCATGTGTCAGAGAGACAAAGTCAAAGCAAAGACTCCGGCCGAAGTTGCAGCTAGACATAGACACCCACTTCCACATCGGCCTACGGACAACACCCACCCGTACCTTTGGCTAATTATCAAAAAAGAAGTTTAACGAAATGAAACGAATTGACACAAAAATGGGAGAGAAAACGAAACCAATATGGCTGCATTTTTATTGATTTCAGTTTCGTGGAAACAAATAATTATGAACGCTGAAATATGGCATAAAATAAATATTTTGCTTGTCGCCAGAAATGCGCGCAAAGCATTCCTTATTCGCCTGTGGGAAACGTACGCGTCCAATACAAAAAGAAAAAGCTAAATACCTGCAGTTATGCGACGCACGGCATAACTTCAACCCAAAAGGCACAGACTCCAAGTCGCGAAAGACGCGAAAGATGCGAAAGACTTCAAAGGCAAAAGAACAGCGCAAAAACAGCGGGATGCCAATGCCTAAATACCCTGCAGTTGCAGCTTATATAAATTGCCTTTGCGTGAAGCGCTTTACCAATAAATAAAACAATAGGGTATGGAAAGCATGTTAGACAATTAAATTCGCTAAGAAAATTCTGCAAATATTGTCTACAAAAATTTAACAAAATTAGGTAAAATAAAATCAAAGCAAAATGTTAATATATTTTTTATAAAAAACCCAAAAAGTTGCATAGTTTAATAATGATGCTAAAATATTGAACTCTATTTGTTTACCTAATGTCTATTAAAAACGGTTTTAAAATCTAGCAAATAACATGACTTAAATTTAATAAAAGTATAACTGTTGTTTTGAAATTAGTTTAAGTATAGCTGTTGTTTTGAAATTAGCAAAGTCCTTAGTTTAGTTAAATAAAATAAACCTGCAGCTGGTTTTAAGACAAGTTGCTTTATTGGAAATACCTTCGATTTATATATAAATTTTTAGCGAAAAATACAATTTTTTAGCTATTTATTTTAATTTATTAATCATTCAGTTAGTTCGGTCAGTCAGTCAGAACAAACTCTATTTATTTTATTATTTTGTTAAAATATCATATATATTTATATTAATTATAGGGAAGGCCTGATTAGCGCTTGTTTAAGCTGACAAAATATTCAATACCCTATAAATCAAGTCATTCAGTATGTCCGTCAGTCAGAACAAACTTATTAATATGTATACACTGTTTATTAATACATTTATTTTAATCATAAGTATTTTAAACATTTTCTTATAATTTTCTTATTATGCTTTGAGCAACAGGCAAGGCTTGATTAGCGCTGCTTTTGTGACAAAATGTTAAACACCCTGTAAAAAATAAAACTGCAGTTAAACATAAGGTGAAGCTGCAGTTGACATTGGACTTATGGCTGGGCGCTGTGCTTCTCTCCCTCTCCCCTCCCCCCTTTCCCCTTGCCGCATATTGATCAAAAGCTGCGTCTGCCGCTGACAATCGAAGCGCAAAAATTTTCGAACAAATTCTTTAGCTTTGTTTTTTGTGTTGTTTTTGTTTTTTTGCTTTTTGCTTATTTTTTTGTGTGTTTTGTTTTTGTGTTTCTGTCGTGGGCTCTGGTCACTGATGATGCTGGCACGAAGCAGCAGCAGCAGCAGCAGCAGCCGCTGGGCAGTTTGAATTGTGGCTTCAACCAATTCTCATGCCGCACTCGAAACCCAAACCCTTTTCAAGCCAATGGGCAGCGGTTTTATCGCGCACAATTTATCAGCAGCGTTTTTCATGCGACTTGAAACCTAAGACACGAACAGACGAAACAACGTGCAAGACGCAAGAGAACCGAAGAGAAGAAGCAGCAGGCGCAGAGAATGGGAGAATGGGAGAGGAGTATACAGGCTGCAGGCTGCGAGATTCTTGTGAAATGCCAAGGCAAATGTTGCATATATGCGATTTTTCTTTCTTTTTTCACCAAGAGGACACGCCCGCATCGTCTCACATCTGAGTCTGTGTTATGTGTGTGTGTGTGTGTGTGTGTGTGTGTGTGTGTATTGTGTGGCAAAAAGGCTAATTTGTAATCCTTAGGCTAAGTGTCTCGACGCTAATGAGCGGCCGTAAGACTGCAAGACTGAAAGAAGGGAACTATATCTTCAGCACTGTCGTAAAAACAACTCAAAGTAGGCATCTTAAAAATATCGCTTTGTATCGATAATAGTTATTATATTTGCATAATATACAATATCGAATAAACTTATTAATCACAAATAATCACAAAATATCCATATTTATAAAAAAAATTCCGATTTTTTATCAGTATTAATTTTCTAAAAGCCATGAATCAAAAAATCTTGTTTAAACTCATAATTCGGACTGAAAATTTGTAATTTAAAATATATACATTTTTTTTAGCAATAAAAAACCGATATATAAACCGATATAGGTTGACAATATATATTTATAATATTTATAAACAATATTCATAATCTTGTCGATTTCCATGCCCAAATCAAAGCTCTAAAACAAAAGACTTAGGCAACGAACTTGCTGGTGGCATAGAGTGTTGGGTTCTTAATGTATTTGTTTATCGATTGTATTTGTTTAGCCATCAACGGCGCAGCTTCAGCTTCGCCTGCTGCCCCCCCTCCCCCCCTCCCCTCTCTACCTTTTGCTCTCCTCTCCTTGTCTATGTTATTACCAAGCTTTAGCCCATCGCTCAAGCGCGCTGACGCGCTGATTAATAGACCCAGCCGCATTCCAAGCTCTCTGACTTTCTAAATATTGTATTTGCTGTTGTTGTTGTATTTCTTTCGGTTCGATCTGCGGCTGGTGAAAAGGCCACAGAGTTGAAAGCCACACGAAGGCATGGTTTCGTGTGGCAAGGCAAACAACTGTATAATCGATTTGAATGCAGCGTGTACACAGCGAGAAAATAACTAGAATTCTGTTCTTGAAAACATGCATTAAAAGCTACACTAGAAAATAAATTTTAGAACTGAAGTAGACGGGTTCATACAAATTATTGTTTCAAGCTTAGGTAAAATTCAAAAATATGTTAGAATTTCTAGGAAAAATCAATTTTTGGCTTTTAAAATTGAATAATATTAGTTTAAAGAATTTGTTTTAAGTTTAAAATTTATGTATTGATTTATGCGCAATAAAATTAGTCGACAGAGAAAATTATAGTGCAAATTAATATAAAACTTACAATTAAATTAAAAGTATAAAAAAAAATAAAAATAAATCTAAAAAATATTAAAAATAGAAAACTTAATCAAAAACGAACATGTAGAAATATTTCTTTTTAAGATAACGAATTTTTAAATTGATTTTAATCGAACGCAATTGTTTTGCTCTGTGTATAGAAAAAAACTTCAAACTCAACTCTAGGCTAGAGACAGAGGCCAAATCTCAGTACACAGACTCTTGAGACGCGAGCTGAACATCTCCCTCTCTCTAGCTCTCTCTCTCTCTGGCTATGAGTCTCTGTCTCTCTCTCTGCCTCCGACTGTGTCTTGTCTCTCGCTGCATGCTTCTTGAGGCTAAAGTGTTTGGAGCTCAGTTCTCAACTCTCAGTTCTCAGTTGCTGTGGACTCGCTTAGCCGGTTCTGTATGGCAGTTATTATTGTTGTTCTTGTTGGTGCTGCTGCCTCACGTTTATCTCCCTCTCACTCACTTACTCTCTCTCTCTCTCTATCTTACTCTCTGTCTCTGTGGCTACACCTCAGCTTCATCTTTTTCCCCTCTGGCTGTCTGTCTGCGTGTATTTTCATTTCGTGGAAAAGATTTTTAACTCTCTGTGGCTCAGCCATCTGGATTGCCGTCTTCGTACCTTTAGCCTGCGGCAACAACAACAAAAACTACAACAACAACAACAACTACAACAACATCGAGAACAACATGAAAACCATAGATTTTGTTGTAAAATAACAAAAGATTTAAAAGGGCATTAAGCATGCTTTGTTTTTTACCTACAAACTAAAGTGTAGATTCTATGTTTGCTCTGTTCCCCCTGCTTACTCCTACCCCGCCCCGCCCGCTCTCTAGACTCGTTGTGGGCAGCTGGCGATCGACAAAATTATAAGGCGTCGGCCGTTATTGCCTCAAGCTGTTGCCACAATTTGATCAAGACAAGATATAACAAAAACAGACAAGTACATTGATCTCTAAACCAAATAAAATAACAAAATACAAAAAACCAAACGGTGAAAGTTCGTCATATAAATTGTATATAGCTATATCTATAGTTGTCTGTACAATATGCAGATGACATAGCCATTGCAATTGCAACAATTGTACACTCAGAAAAAAAAAACAAAACAAAAACAAAAAGTGTAAAACAATTTGAAATACATTCATGTAAATTCAGAAATTTGTTATTCATTTAAAATTAATTTACATTTGTAATTTTTGTATTTTAATTATTCTATAGCAATATTTTATTATTTTTTAAATTTATATTTAATTTGATTTGCTTTTAAGTAGTAACTTTTAACTCAGTTTATTTGAAATTTTAAATGCAATATTTTTTATATTTTTACAGCGCGCCAAACTGCAAATTTTTAAGCGCAAAATGTAAGAAATTCTTGTCTAAAACTAGCATTGCTTTTTTTTGCTAAGTGTATTGTTGCAAGCACTTGCCGCAGCATTAGAGCTGCCTGCCACTTGCCACTTGCGGAGTTTGCCACACGCCGCAACGCCACATAAATAATTCATAACTGTTTTGCGACAATTCAGTCGCGGCACGCGTCCAATTTACAATGAAATTGTGTAAAATGCGCTTAATAAATTCATTTGCGACTGCTTATTAAATGCACGCAGCTCATTACAGTTACCGCTGCAACACCTACCCCCTCCTCCCCTTCCCAGCCACTCTCCACACTCCCCAACTCCCCATTTCCCATTCCATGCCACGAATGCTGACCAGCGCCTGGCCAGAGCTCAGACTTCGACTTACGTGCGCGGATTTAGCAAAAGAGCTCATAAAAAAAAATATTTGAAAAAATTAAAAAAAAAACAGTCGAGCAGTAGGCTACAGTCGGATGCTACTGATAGTTGAAGACACTGTATTTTGTGACTTTATAGTCACTAAGCAACTGCCAAAACAAATTTAAACTGCTTTCAGCATAGGAAAACCTACACAACGAAAATGGAGTCTGCAGCTCTTATAATTTAGGAGACATATATTTAATATATTCATATATATCGATTTAGCTCATCGTTCGGATCAAGAATATATATACTTTGTGGGCACTACCACGCCTCTTTTTGACTATTATACATACATTTCATACTTGCAACATAATACACCCTTTTGAACTTTGTCAAAGTACAGGGTCTACAAGCTGCATGCGGCAACTTTCTTTCATAAGTTGTTGTTGCTGTTGTTGCAAGCAATTGTTGTTGTTGTTGCTGTTGTATTGTTCTGTGTCGTGGCGTCACGAAGACAAAGGCAAATAAGCGCAACGAGCGCTCTGAAGCACAGCGCATCTTCAGCTCCGAGCATAACAAATTTGCCAAGTTGCAAGATCAAAAACCAACAGCAGCAACAATGTTGCCTCCACTTCAAGCTTAGCTATTGTTGTTGCTGCTGTTGCTGCTGCTGTTGTTGTTGTTGTTGTGTATTTGTTGCCCATTTCATGTTCGATGCGCGTTCATTTAGTTTGTCTGTACAACAATTGAGCGCAGGTCGTGCCTCACGACAACTTCAGCAAACAATCTGCCCATTAGATAAGCCTATGTTTGCGCTGGGTGCAAAGTCCAAAAAACTGCCAACTAAATGGCAACGCTGCAGCAACAGTGGCAACACTGGCACAGCGAGCAGCAGCACTGCAAAAAAAGCCATGAAGCCGAAAATTTGGTACGATTGGGTTTTTTTTGGGTTTTCCTTAAACTGTTTAAAATATTTTAAATTGAAAATTATTTTTAATTATATTATTTTATATGCAGATTATCTTTAACTTATAATTTAATTTAATGCTTGCATTTATTTTTATGATTTTTTTTTTTTTTTTTTCAAGAATTAAATTTTGCATTCTAGAATTTGTATTTTTTAGACCCTTCCAAATACGATTACATTTTATATGAAAAGATACAAATTTTAATTTTATTTAACCTAATTTTCACAAAATTTTGAACTGTAAATTTCTTTTTTGAAGCTGTATTTATTTTTTAAATCTGTTGGGATGTTTACTTAAATTCTAGCCCAAATCGAGATCAATTTGAGAGCTTTATTTTGCTGAGTGTGATTTAATGAGCACGCCCTGGCGCCATTTTTGGTGCCTAGTGCCAAGTTTTCAGCTATTTTTAGGCATAGAACTAAGCGCAACAAACAACAACAACAGCAAACATTACGTGGGCAGCGGCATGAAGCTGCGGAAGCTGCTGCCTCTGCCTCTGCTGCTGTCAAAGCTGACTGCGACTGCGACTGCGGCAGAGACTGCGCCTGTGAACTGCTGCAAGTTTCAATAACGCAACGCCCACACGGGCAGGCTCAAAAGCAAGCAGTGCACAAGCAGTTTACAATGGTTCACAAGCAGTTCAGATGCTAAGCTTTCAAGGGTCAAAGCTAGCGGAGTTTCTATACAAAATCAGAGCTGCAAGAAGAATTTTAGCATTATTTTTAAACCCTTTTTTTTAGACACACTCTCAAAAGACAAAACGAAAATACTTAGACCTAGACAAAACGGAAAACAACAACGAAATAAATGCAAACCAAAGTGCAGATTGAACAAAAGTTGTTCAGAAAAAGTGTCGTAAAATGTGTGTAAAAGACACAAGTGAGCGTAGCAGAGGTGGTGAGGAGGGGCAGGCAGCAAGATGAGAGTGAGTGGAAGAGAGAGAGAGGCAAAAGAGAGCGAGAGAGCTGCGCAGTCGCAGCAGCCACAGCTGCAACTGCAACTGCGCATATTGCCACAGCTCAGTGTTTATGTGTGTGTATCTGTGTGTGTTAAGTGTGTATCTGTGTGTGTGGGTTTAGAAAACCAGTATTTTTTATAGCAAAGACTATGTGCAATTGCAGTTGGTACACTTAAAGAAAAGCAGGCGCAAACTTGCGTGAATTTAAAATTACATCTAACCAAAAAAGATAAAAAATGCTTACTCGATATTTAAGATTTAATTTAAGAATAAACAGCATTGATTTTGGACCAAATTAACATTAATTTGAGTAACAGTATTATTCAATTTTAGACACAAAATATTTAAAGAAACTTTAAGGCACTACAAATATTCCAAATGTGTTTAAAATCAAGAAATTGTGCAATAAAGGCAAGATATTCTTAATTAATGTTGGAAAAACCTAAAATTATTCAAGAAAAAAATAGATTCATTTAAGAATAAAATAGGATAAATTTAAGCATTGATTTATAAACAAAGAATTATAGACTTTGGTAAAAATATAATTTACAAGAAAGTTTTAAGATTCAAGAAATACTGCATTACATGAGTATTAATTGAATTAAACACGTTCTTGCTTAGATTAAGTAAGAATGTTGTGGATTTTTTTTGAGTGTAGTTGTGCTTAAACTAAGTGCAGAGAAGTAGAAGTAGAAGAAGAAGCAGCAGCAGCAAACTGGCCTTAAAGTTCAACTTGGCAACTGGCAATATTTGCTGCTGATTTTCTTATTTTCTAGTGTGATGGCTTAATCGGGAATTATAGAAAAGCTATGCAAACGACACACACACACTCTCATACTCACACACACATACACACACATACAGCTGCAGCAGAGCGCGTGCCTCTCGCTGTAATTAGTTAGAGCTTACACCATTTTGTGTCTCTGTATGCGAGAGCTGCTCTCAGTGGATGCTGCTTGTTGTAGTTGTTGCCCAGGCACACTATGGAATGTGGTTTTTCAAGCGCTAACACACACACACACATACTCTCTTGGCCTTTCAGTTCAGCTAGAATACTCCGAAAGCCTCATGTTCAAGCCAACTCGTGTGCTTTTGGCGGAAAAAAGCTGAGCAACAAAAAAAAAAAAAACAGTTTCAAGAAGCAGCAAACAAATAAATCTTAAAACAACTGAAATATTTTTACAACGCCTTTCAGCTTGAGTGATTTAAAGGCTCTTAAATTGGCAGTAAACAATAAATACGCTTCTCACTGGTATTTGGTTTAATTGCTTTGAGATAAATCAAAGCTTTTCTTTCTAGAAATTAAATTAAAGTTCCAATTCCAAACTGAGGTTAACAAACTGCTGATAAAAACTTGCACGCAGTTAAACAAATGATACAGATTTTTTGTTAAACTTTTTATTTGCATTTTGAATGGAACCGAATTAAATTTATAATTCATATGTATTTAATTTACTGATTTATTTAATTACGTAAAAAATTTTTAATATAAGTTAAAATTGATTTTAAAAATAGCTACATTTTTATTATAAATTCAATTCACCTAAAAAAAAGGCAAACCAAAACCAAAACTTAAGATTGAATCAAGCATTTTCTTATTAAAATTATTCGTAAGATCTAAGAGAGCATTTTTTTTTAAGAACTATCTTTTATTGAAGCTTTTCTAAAACCTTTATTTAAGCTGATCTCAATATATTTTACAAAGCTTACAAAGTTAACAGTCGTCTCATATTAACAGCAATTAACAAAGATTATAATTATGTTAACTCTATGTTTTGTCATATTTTGCCTAATTATATAATAAACAAAGATTTATGGAAACTTTTTAAGACTTTGCTCCAGTTTAAAGAACTTGATTGTTAATATAATATGTGCGGTAATAAATATCTATAGTATATTTATTTATACGGTTATTATTTCCTGTTATATATATATTATTTATTTATATATATTTTATTTATTTATATATATTTTATTTATTTATATATATTTTATTTATTTATTTATTTTAAATTTATTCGTTTATTTACACTCCAAGCTCCCCCGTTCTATGGGCTTAACAGGCATTTCAATTGTATCTACAGCTTTAACAGCTGTTACGTCCGTCCGTGTCAATGCTGTTAGTTATATATCCAGTTTTATGCTGCACGTGCGGCATTTATTTGCATATTTGTTGCAGCTGGGCTTATTTACAGCCACGACATGTCATAAAATCCTAAACAACTGCAAAATACACAAGCGAGCATTTATGTGTCTGTGTAAATAATTATTTAGATTCCAGGAAACCCGAGGAGAAATTAACATGCATACGTTATTGCCAATCGCGTCAGAGTTATCCCTAGGGAGCTCACAAGGGTTATGAGCTGTTAACACTATGTTCTTATCAGCACTCATATCCGCAACGAGATTATATGTAGGTAGAAGAAAGAGCCTTACTTATATGGCATACAGCAACATTCGATATCTGGCATCCATTAGCAAACTATTGACTCCAGCTTTGGCTATACAAATATTTGCACAATTGTGGCAGTTGGGGGCAGGCAACATTTTATTAATTTGCAGCTACAAGATCACTGAATATCGACAACGTGCGCCCTACCAGCAAAAATTGTTAACTTATTTGCTCGGCAAACGCAAACATTTGCGCTCAAAGTATTGTGCAAACAAATGTTTTGCTTCAAGACACAAAAAAGCTGCTCGAAAATAAGCGTAGTAAATTTGCTCGTTTATTAAAAATCGAATTGCAAACAAGGGAAGTTTCCTAAATTAATTTTATTGCGCATTTGAATAGGGTTAGATGGGCATAAATATTGTTATAAAGAGAAGTTATAACCATAATTTTAAAGAATTTGGATAGTATAATAGTAGATAGTAGATATAACTATTTGTAGCTGAAATATTGGAAAAATGTTTTAAAATAATCATATATTCGACAGAGAAATTTGAAAATTAAAATGCAAGCATACGATTAATATAAAATTAAATGATCTTAAATATAAAATAAAGATTATCATGAGGTAAAAAAATAAATTGATAAAAAGGCTTGCAGAATTTGTTGTTGATAATAGGAATAATATTTGATTCATTTAGAAAATACTAATAAATTAATTTTTTATTTATATATGTAACGTCGACTAAGAATAAGGCGATGTTGAAAATTTAAAAATTTAAATACAAATTAATAATAGGCATAAATGTTAATCAAAATTATTAAATTAAAGATAATGAGTAAGAAAGGGTATTTAAAAAGAAATGAATTTTGTAAGCAAAAAATTAAATTAAATTAAATTTAAACATAAAGATACTTTAATCTATTCAGCTGCCCTCGACTGTGAGCTGGCTTTATGGGTTCTCATTAAATTTCGTGGCGAGCGCGAATGCAAAATGCAAAAGCAAATGCGATACTCTGCGATACTTGCGATGTCAACAAATTAAGTCGCCATTTTAGCTGGAAATTGTGTCGCCTGCTGACAAACAGAAATGGAAAATTCGCTTCAAAGTGCAGCAGCAACAACAATCCAATACAAACTGGTAAAAAACAAAATGTAAGTGAGTGAGTTTTTTGTGAGTTTGCTTACGAAATGAGAATTCCGCTTGTATTTGTTGTAGGCTTTTGATAATAAAACAATAACAATCATAAGCTATAAGCAAAGGGGCAAAGTGGCAAGGGGGCAAGGGAGGCGGAGTGTTGTGAGTAGCGAGTGCCCAAGAGGTTGAGACCCAGGCACCGACCAAAGCACAGGTAAATTCTAAAGGTGCCCAAAATATATATGAGACCCAAAAAACAAAAAAAAACACATAATCAAACATGGTGCACTGCAACAACAACGATAAGATAAGCGGTTGCATATCAAATACAGATACAGATACTATAGCTACAGCTATATATACATGTGAGGCAAGCAGTTACACTCGGAGAAAAGACCATAAGATTCTTATTTGATTCTAACCAGAAACATATGAAATCTGTTTAAGATTTATTTGATTCAAAAAAATATTTGATATTAATTACATTTCGGATATTTTATTTGCATTTAAGATTGTTTTAAATATTTTTTATTTTTTTGTTATTAATTAAATTATGTTTTTACTTAAATCTATCCCCGTTTGTTCTTAAATCCATTAAGATTGTTTTAAAAATTTTAAAAATTTAAATTAAATAATATCTTTACTTTAATCCTTTCTCAATAGTTCTTAAATCAATTCTGTTTATTCTCAAATTTTTTCTAAATTATCAAGTAAAAATTTAGAAATTTTATAAATGCATTTAATCCTGGAAATTTTCTCCGAGTGTACCAACAGTTAAGTAAGTGTGTTTCTACTTTGGTAAGTTCTTTTTTCTTACTTCGAGTGCATTTATTCGGGGCAAATGTCTTGATACTTGATTATGATATATGGGCAGGCAAATCTACATAAGAAACATCATGATGGATGCTTCTATATTTGAACATGACTGATGGAAAAACAAAGGAAAATTTGACTCGCAACAATTTGAAAAAGAATAATTATTCTTTTTCAAGCAAAAACAATTCCAAATATTTAAGCCTTTAATTAATAAATTAAAGTAATTTACAAGCAATTAGCTGGTTTTTTATGGATTGCAATTGTATATTGTCAAATATTTTATAGATATTAAACTCTACGTGCTGTTTGTAGATTGGGTGTATGGAAATGAATCATCTTGAGCTAACTTTGGGTACATATTTAATTTATTTTATACCAAATTAAATATCTCCGTTATCAAAGCAAGCTCTAAGCGTCATATTTTCAGATGCTTTCGAGTATTTTCGTATCATTTGTATCTCTTGTATATTAATAATCATATTAACCAATCAGCGAGTCAAGTGTATGCGCATGAAATATTTTTCGTATGATTAAGCTGCCATAATTCAGCTAAAACTGGATTTTAATATGCCAGCAAATATATTATTTAGTGACGATAATATCTGTTGGCTTTTAAACCGATTTCTACATAGTTTTTGCTGTATAGATTTCTAGGAAATTTAGCCTCTAGCTTGTAGACTGTTGACTGTTAAAATGAGATATCAATTCATAAGAAAAAACGTTGCTATTAAGATCTTTGTTGATCTGTGAATTAATGTAGCTGAAATTGGTTAAAATTTAATATAAAGTCAATATTTAATTGATTTAAGGCAAGGTTGCAAATTGAGCTTAAAATTAACCGGTTCGGAAACGGAATTCCTTTCAAAAAAAAAAACCTCTTCGATTTGCTGCCCTATTTACAATTGAGAACAAAGACTAAAAAGTTTTTGATCAATCGCTGAAAATGAAGTTTATTTGTTTTCAGTTTAAATTTGTATACATTTGAGCTTTTTAGCTCCTATCGCAAAGGCCATAAAAAACGTTGTTCTTTTAATGTCAACACTATTAACAAGCCATTAAAATGATATAGTGGAAGCTGTTAGAACTCTTGATTAAGATCACCTTCAGCAGAGACTTTCACAAGTCATAAAGCTGAACTTAGTGTTGGCCAAAAACGTCGATAGTGGCGGTCATCGATAACAGTCGATTAATCTTTTGAAATATATACATATATTTGACATATTATTCCAAGATTATATTATTACGTAGGGTTTAAGACAGTTAAAATTGAGCGATAATCGATGATCGACTTATTATCCGACTATCGATAATATCAATGCTGTTATCGATTGTTTTGCATGAACTGTAAACGCGTGGTGAGACTTACTCTTGCCCTTGGGAAACGTGGTATCCTTATTGTTATCGGCAACTCCCGTGCTGAGGATTGTGGCGCCTCCAACAGCTGCAACACGCTCGTGGTTGCCATTGCCACGATTCCTGCCCCGCTGCCCGTTGCCGCGTTGGCCATTGTTGCGATACGCGTCCGGCCGATTGGTAAAACGATCTCGATCTCTGGCCGCCAACGTAGCTGGCCAAAAGCAGATGCAGTGGGCCAGCAGGAGCAGCAGCAGGGGCAGACAGAGGGCGCTGCTGCCACCACGCCTTCGGAACAGTTTGAAAGTGCGCATATTTATGGTGGGGTGGCAACTCTGTCTTGCTGGGTCTCACTTAGGCCAGTGACGTCATGAGTTTGGAGTTGAGTTTTGAGCCAAATCCAATCGAAAAATGGCTTAAAACTGCGCGTGTTTTTTAACGCTTTGTCAGCGCGCAACGGCAAAAAAAAAAGACTTTTTTTGCGTGCCGAAAAAAAAATAAATATAAAAAATAAAACGTCTCTTTCACTGCGTTTTGTTGTTGTCGGTTGCAATTGCTGTTTATGTGTGTGTGTGTGTGTGTGAGTGTGTTGTGTGTATGTGTGTGTTTTTATTTTTGTATAGGAACCAGTTTCACATTACGCAGGCTGTTTTTTGCTGTTGTTTTTTATGTTTTGCTTTGGCTTTGGCTTTTTTAGTACGCGCAGCTTTTGCTTGTTATGTATGTATGTATCTGTGTATATATTGGTGTACGTATCCGTGTGTTTGTTGCTTTTTGAGGTTAGGGCGCGCAGGCGCAGCTTTCAGTGCACTGTTGTTGTTGTTGTTATTTTGCACCAACTCTTGGCCATTTTTGAGGCCTGTCTGGCCAATTAGCAAACGAATCACAAAAATTATGATTATTATTTTTTATATACATATATTTTCCATATACATATATATATTTCTCAGTGGGCACTAAACAAATCTCGCTTTTTAGCACTTGAAATTGGAAAAACACCAAACGCGAGAGAGAGCGAACGTGTGAGCAACAGCGAATGCGATACGATCTGCAGCACAGCACTCGAAACTCCACAAAAGCGATAATTGAACCTCCAAAATATCCACAGAAATCTCGGGTGGCTAAAAATCGCGTCTGCGCAGCGTCACGTTTAAGTCAAAACTGAGGCCCAATACACAGCAAGCGCAGTGCACGGAGCGCGCTCTCTCGCTCTCGCTGTCTTGCTGTCTCTCGCTCTGCTTGCGCTCGTAGCGAGAGCTGTTCACGGCGAGTTTCAAGCAGAGAGAGCGCGCAAAAGACAGGTAAGCATAGGTAAAAGGTAAACGTTGGCGAAGAGAGACAGAGAGAGAGATCTTGAGACGAACTTCAAAAGCAAAGCAAAGAGGCAAAGAAAATGCTGCCTGTTGCTTGTGCTGCAGCTGCACAATAGACACACACACACACAACAAACAAATACACACACACACACACACACACACACTGTCAGTTAGAAAACCAGGAGTAGCAGCAAACAGCAGGTAAAATGCTACGTCTGTCAATATACTCTATACTCTGCTGTATTACTTGCCGCACTGTCAGCAAAATATTTACAACTAAAACGCATTGTCAACCAAAAATACCCTGTAAAAATGCCGCGTTGAACTCTGGCTTTTTTTAATACCAAACTAATTCCGTGTTTAAGGTCAACTATCGTGCGGAGCGTCTAATAACCTTTTAAGCTGCGTGTTAAACTACGACGAGAGTCATTAACCATAGTCAAAGAGAGCTTAAAGCTAAGCTTAGCTAACGCTAAAAAAAGAAGAAGAAAAACATAGTTCATGTGTAGTTAAAAGAGTTGCCAAGCCACTGCAACCTTTGCAGTGTCCAGTCTTTGCTATTGCTAACAATTAGTTAATCGATAGTATTGACGACCATATCGATATCATCAATATTTTAGAATTTGATTCAATAACGATGTTTCTTAGATATATGAATATTTTCCGTTTTACAAATTTAATTTGGAATATTATAAGACTAAGTTATTTATTGACATTTGAAGAAAAAACTGAATACAGTAGAATCCGGTTATAGCGACATTCAAGGGACCGACGATTTTACGTCGTTATATCCGGCAGACGCACTATCCGAAAGGAGCAAAAAAAATTTTTTTTTATATTATGGATGCCATGTTCGTAATAGGTTTTAAAATAAAACAAATTAATTTTTTAATCAAAACAAAAAATTTAATACAGTAGAATCCGGTTATAGCGACTTTCAAGGGACCGACGTCGTTATATCCGGAAGACAAAATCCATGATTTTGTTTCTTTTTCGTATTGAAAAAACACAAAATCCATGATTTTGTTTGCTTCTTTTAGCATTGTTAAAGAAATCAAATTTTCCTCTTTAAAGTTTTTTTTTGTTCGGCACGTCGCAATATCCGGTTGAATTGAAATGAAAAATTGAATTGAAATTGAAAAATCTCGTCGTTATAAGCGGTTTGTCGCTAAAAGCGGAGTCGTTATAAGCGGAGGCCGTTTCATATAAGTTTGTATGGGGACCAACCAAACCATCGAGTTTTCGTCGCAATAACCGGACGGACGCTATAAGCGGCGTCGTTATAACCGGATTCTACTGTATATTATTTTATATATTATTTGATATATTGTTTGATATATGTACAACTATATACGAAGCTTATGTGTTTGTGGATCTCTTGCATTGTTTAATTATCACGTTTGGCTTAAATAATATTACTGTCGATATTTTGAAACATCTTTCTTCGATATATCGATATTAAATATATCGAGGTTTTGCTAAAATAATAATACTATCGATATTTTAGAATATCTTCCTTCGATATATCGATATTAAATATATATTGATGTTTCGCCAGTTCAACTAACGATCTATAGCCAATACCGTTAAAGAGTTGATTTTCAAAATATATTTCCCCTTATCAGACTTGCTACTTCTATACGTAATCGCCTCTTAGAAATTCCCCCGAGTCACAGTCCATAACTGTTGTCGCTTGGTTGTAATCCTTTGCTATCAATAACCCGTAATCCTAATACCCTCTTAACTTCTGCGCTCGCTAAGGAGACAGCTGTTGTTGCAAATACAGGTATTAGAAGTCGCCTCAGTTATTGTTCAGTTATTCTGTATATATGCCGAAAACTGTTGCTGCTTCGCTGCGAGTTTAGCGGCGAATTCGCGCGGCGAATTGTGACTTAAGGTTAGCGCTGTGTCGGCCTCTCTTGTGCGATCGCTCGCTTAGACGCTCTCTCACCTGTGGCTTGCTGAGAGAGCAAGAGAGAGAGAGAGAGAGAGAGTTGTTAACCTGGCTAAATGCTGCCATATAAGCACACAAGTTCGCCGTCTGTTGTATCTCAGTGTGTGTTAGCTGATCTGCGTGGGTTAAAAAAAATCTAGAAAAAATCTAAAAAAAATCTAAATAAAATCTACAAAGTTTTGGCTTTTGTCTTTTGTATTCTGTGTTTTTTGGCCAAAAACAGCTACATGGCTAGAACTGTAGTTGCTGCTCACCTGTTGCATGCCACCAGGCAGCAGCTCAGGTAAAATCTGTAAGATCTGGCGCATACTTCAGACGCACAATGTCATAAAACATAAATATATATTTCTCCAGACAAAAGATGCGAGGCACGAAAAGCGCAACAAAAACTGCAGCTGCAACAAATCCCACGCTGAGGCGTTGCATTGTTTTAAGCGCAGAGAGAGAAAGAGATAGAGAGAGAGAGGGACTTTGAGCATGAAAATACGCTTTAAATTGGAAAAGCATTTACCAAAGTTTTCTCCACTCTTAACTGGTTTTCTTAATTTTTTCGTTCCTTTTTTTTTTTGGAAAATTGATGTGCATAATCAAATATATTAATAGAGCGAGCGATATCAGACAGCGCTCAAAAGTCATCTGTCAAAAATCGAAGAACATGCAACAGAAATTAAGCAGCACGAGAAGAAGAAGCAGAAACTCCACTTGAAACTACACTTAGGAAAATAACCAAAGAATTGTTACATGATTCAAGTTAGAAACTTATTTTGAAATTACTTAAGAAAATATTGAATTCAAGCTCTCATCATATTTCTTGATTTGAATTTCATTTAAGATTGTTTAAAATATTTTGTCTTCAATTTATTTCAAGTTTTTATTAATTTAAGCCTATTTGTTTTTATATGAATTCAAAAATGCATGCTGATTTGTTCTTTATTCAATCCCATTATTTTTCCAATTAATTTTAAATATTTATTTATTTTATTATTAATCACAATTTGTTGATTTTGTTCAATGATTTCCATATTTTAGATATGATTACCTTTCATTAAATGATATTTCTACTTGAATCAAAATTTTGCAAGATATTTATTGAATTGATGTCATCTTGACCTGCTTTTCTCGCAGTGTACACACCAAACATATAGAGAGAACAGGTAAACACGGAGAGGGAAGGCCGAGAAGGTGTAAGAAATTGGTTACAAAACATTTTCCATGAAGCGTACAAAATGCCATGTGCAATGAAAATCTTTTTCAATTTTTTTTTTTTTTTGTTTCTTTTCTAGAGCTGCACCCTATTTCAAAAGAAAGCCTGACAACCCTGCGGAAAGAGAGCGAGGGAGAGGGAGCGGGCAAGAGAGAGAGAGAGAGAGAAGAGGCTGAGACTCCTGCTGTTGCTCCTCATCAAACTCATGATCGAAATCGAAGATGACTTTGCGCCTGACTGCGGCTAAAACCTCCTGTTGCATTATGTTTTAACAAAAGATGCAGCTCAGCTCTCGGAGCTCTCGACTCTCAAGTGTTTGCGCTTTGGCCGTCTTTGCTGGAAACTCTCAGCGCCGTTTCTCAAGTATGCGTAACGAAATGGAGAAATAGAGAAACAATAGCGACCAAACATCAGCCGAGTGTGAGGCGTTTTGCACTTTTGACAGTTGCATATAGGGCTAACAGCAGGCTCGGCTACACTCTGGCGCCAGACTAGACTCTATTTTAGCCAAAATAAAAAAGAAATAGCAATACTACAGTCGAACGCAAGCGAAAGCCCTACGAAGTGCACCAGAAAAGCCTCGACTTTATTTTTTGTCTGTAAGGCATGCTTAACGAGTGAGTTAGCAATAATTTGAAAAGTTGTTCCTTTAATAACTTTTATGTTTATCAACCGATTTTAGTGCAAATTTCAAGATAAATTATTATTATGCCAGAGAATATATATGCCAAATTTGAACCTTCTACGTTCAAAAATGCCAGTTTTAGCAGTTTTGATGATTTGTGGGCGAATTAGGCAAGGAATTCAATATTTGAAGTAAGTTTGATATGCGTATAGTGTCTACATATCTTCATACCAATTTAGTTACGGCTAACTATTATAGTTTTGAAAGAAAGGTCTAAATCGTTATCCTGATTATAATACATATCTGCAGTAAATTATTAACAGCTACTGGGAATAAAAACCCCTTAAGTTCAGCTACTTCAGCCTAAGCTAGCACGTGCTTTTGTAAGCTGTCAGGCATACGTGCTGGTAATGGGATTTGTCAGCCCTTTGACTTATTGTTAGGGTATACTTATAGTTAGTTCAGCGCACCTTGGATCGATCGATCAACAAATTGCTTCATCAGCATCTGTCTGTCACACGTTCCGTGTCAGCAATAGCTCAAAATCCGCTTAGAATTAAAGCTAATTGCCAGCGCTTTCAGGCATGATGCAGCACATTTGAGTGCACAATAGCTATAGATATAAATACTACCTATATCTCTATAGCTATACTCAATATACTAGATGTCCATAGCAAAATGCTTGTACTTGGCCCGTTTGTAATCACGCTTTTGCCTTTAACCCCATGCATGCAAATATCACGCTTCGTTTCAAAGACGTTGACGTCTAAAATAAAAATAAAATCGACAAAAATCTCTTTGGCTTTTCAACTTCGTCTTCAACTGCGTCTGAGTTTCTAAGTCTTTGCGTTTGGAGTCCTCTTCCACTCAAATTCACATTTAACTGCCAGTTCGCATCAGTTTGCTGTGCCTTTTGGTTTTATTTTTTGAATTTTATTGGTTGTCGCCGTTTGACAGCGCGCTCACTTATGCTCTGTAGAAGACAGAAGCTATGGGGTTGCATAAACTAATTTGTTGGTTTTTAAGTTTAATCAATTTCAATTTTATATTCAGTTTTAAAATTGAATTACAGAGCAAGATCAATACGAGCTTTAAGTTGAAAGCGCTGCGAGCTTGCGTTAAGTAAGAGCTTTAAGTGTAAAGCTCTACTGAAAGCTCTATATATATGTATATAATTTTAACAGTGTTTATTTTTTTATCAAAGATTTATTATTAAAGCTCTATATAGCAATTAAAAGCAAGGCTTGAAGCTCAATGCAAATTACGCGTTTAAAAATTTCGAAGAGCTTGAAGCTCTTAACTTTAAATTAAAAGCTGTTAAAAGCTGTCATTAAAGCTGTAACTGCTGGAATGCAGGGTATTTTCAGGTCAATCAGCTTATTAGCATTGAAGCTTGTTATGTTGCTCAAATGTTGTTGTAATTGTTGTTGTGTTGTTGTTGTTGTTGTTGTTGTTGTTGTTGTTGCTGTTTATGTATTTGGTCGCACGTCGTCACGTTTTCAACATTCGAAAAGCAAAAAGCAAAAACAACAACAATGTTGTTGTTGTATTCGATTCGAGTTAAAGCTTTGAGTGTGTGCTTTACCGAGTGTGTCTGCTGTTGTTGTTGCTTGGGCTTTTTTAATGTCTTTGTAAACATAATTGCAACAACTCCAATAACAGATTGTTTGCGCGACTTTAATCGTTTTGTCGTGAAGTGTGAAATATGAGCAGTCGATGCTGATGTCGATGCTGATGCCGATGCCGATGCCCAAACTCGAAGTCGAAGTCGAAGTCGAAGCAGACAAAGGGAGAGGGAGAGGCCAGGGGTGCAGAGTCTCTGGGGAGCTTTTATGGCAACGGCTATGCCCATTTTTATACCCTGCACCCACAAAATGGGTAAAAACGAGTTAATTTTGTGCAAATGCATGTAACAGCCAAAAGAAGGCGTGAAAAACGTCTTAAATATATATATTCTTGATCAGTATGTTGAGCTGCGTCGTTATAGTATATCCAGCTTAATGTCCGAGTCAGTACAAATGCGTTGACCTTAGCAACTATTAGAACTAGAGCAAACAAATTTAGAATGTAGATATTATACCATGCCTCATTTGCGCTCTGATCGATAAAATTTGAATAACCAGCCCAATATTGAAGATAGAAGTTTGTTATTTAGAATTTATAATCTATACTATTATAAGAATCTATTGTAGAAAGCGCATTAAAAACTCTCTATAAACACAGAAGATATTTAAGAAACAATATTGCATGCTTTGAAGCAGCATAGCTGCAACACTTCCTACAATGTTGAAGAGTTGGGAGCAGGGTATTTTACTGTCAATTACGTCCGACCGTAACTTTTCGAATATTTGGTTGAGCTGATCAGGGAGGAGCGGAGCGAAGTGGGAGTTTTGTTTTACCAGACACGCTGTTTTTTGGGCTAAAAATAAACAGAAATTCTTTTGTTTTTTTTTTGGGTTTTTTATATACATATTTTTCTGGGGTGGTGGGGGCTGTGTTTTTTACTGCAGTGCATAAATATTTGCAATGCGACTTTAATATAAAATATGGCACAAGCAAAAGGCAACAAACTTGTCGGACGCCATTTTGTGCTGAACAACAACAACAGCAACATCGAGAACAACAACAACAACAGGTTCAATTAGCGCATTGGTTGTATGCCCGCTTCGATTTGCTAAATTTAATCCAAGCATAAAGCACAGCGAAAAAGGCCACAAAGAGAATAAAGAGTAGGAATAAAAATAAAAACACAAATAATAAGCAAAGATAAAGGCAGAGAACGGACGTTTTAGCGACGCACACGTGTCCAGGGCGCCCAGCGACAACATGTTGCAACAACATACTCGACAGCAACCTGTGGAGCCTCCTGCCATTAGCCCATGAAGCATGAAACAAAAGACGCTGCAGGCAGGCAGAGACAGACAGAGAGCGAGAGAGAGAGAGAGAGAGAGAAAGAGAGGGAGGGAGAGAGTCATCTTAAGGCCTGCCACAATGCATTTTGCGATAAGTGCAAAGAGACGGCCCTTAAAAGCCAACTACGAGCATAAGCTGTGGCAGCAACAGACTGTGGCAACATACACTCAGAGAAACAATTAATAATAGA
>JAWNNJ010001448.1:0-23476 GCA_035045125.1 Hypselothyrea guttata
CTTCCCCATTGCTAAAATCGCAATAGACTATTTATAGTTTTTTTTATCAAATATTTGTATTAAGTAACTATCAAAGGCCTGGCATATATTACATAAAACTGCAATGATATTTCTTCTATGAGCGAACATTAAATGTGAACATCTGGCGTTAAGGAACCAAAGTATATGCCATATATAAAAGCAAAACGATGACGATTTGAGACGATGACTTATCAGGCATTGTTAGAGAGGAAAAGGCAGAGGAGGAGGCAAAGAAAGAGAAAGAGAGCGTCGCAGTTTTTGTCGCGTTCTGCGCTTTGTGCCATTCATTGGCGCTGTTGGGGTCACTGGCAGTTATCGGTGCAATTTTGTAATCAGTCGTCAGCTCAAGGTTAACTACTAACTGTACTGCTCTCCTCTCTTCCTCTCTCTCTTTTCACACTCTCTCTGCATTTCATTTGCACACATATTGACAGTCGCCATGTTTGCTTTTAGCTTTTTGCTTTTGATTCTGCATTTGTATTGCCTGCCCGAGTGCGCTTTCAACTGTATTTCACTTTTTATTTGATTTCATTTCATTTGCTTTTTTATATACATTTTTTTCCATTTTTTTTTTTTGGGTCATTTGCCCGTCTGGAAAGCGGTTTTATGTATGTATGTATATATTGTTGTATGTTTTTTGTATTTGTCACTTTTGTTAATTTAGATTTATTGCCATTTAAATGCACTTCCATTGTATTTACACTCTGACAGCTTTTTTCAAATCTGCTTTGCTTCGTTTTTATTGCTGCATTTTTTGGGGCCTAATTGTGGCCAATAAGCCTAACGAGAACTGTAGACAATAAATGATATAGACTAATGACTCAATAGGCCAGAGTATTAGGGCCCTGAACTTCCAAACGTTGAATTAAGTATAAAGTTTATCGGCCGATTAGTCATTAAATATATATAAGAAACAGCGAAGATATACAACAAACAATGGCTCAACTAGTTTTTTATTACAGATGAAATTCAAATAAACATTTTTACACACAATTTAACAAAGTGTCATTCAACATTATAGTCGAATTAACCAAACACAATTACAGCAATGGGTTTATTTATTTTTCTTTTTGATATATTTCGTAACTAGGATAAGGAATCCGAAAGCCATTACCAATATCGTGCATATCAAGGCCAAATCCAATTGTTTTGGCGCAATCTTCAAATTACAATATGTCGCAACATGTTCCAATGCTTTCAGATATTTGTTCTTCTCTTTCTTCACAATAAATAATGCCATTCGGAATTACCATCCATTTTAGAGCTATCCATATTAGAGGTAATAATATTGCAAAACGTATAAATTTTGGAAACATAATAAATTCGGTAATTTAAAATACTGAATAAGTTGTATTGCTGAGAATGTTGTACTAAATAGAAGCAGAGCTGAAATGGAATTCATTGGATATATGTATAGCTAGTCTACCTGGTTTTTTAAATAGGCATAACCATATTTAACACAAAAATCCCATATGATAAAGCATTTAAATTAATGTGAAACTCTCGTTGCCTAACTCTTGCTGGGACAACTCTCGCTGGCCCAACTCTCGCTAGCCCAACAACTCTCGCAGGCCCGACTCTCGTTTGCCAAACTCTTGCTGGCCAAAGCCTCAGTGATCTTAATCTGGTTGGCTCAACTCTCATTTGTCTAACTCTCGCAGGCCGAACTCTCGCTGGCCTAACTCTCTACTAATAATTCTGCTATATCCGCTTCGCTCAACCTGTTAGATAAACCTCTGCTATTATTTGTCTAAGAACTCATAAAGTTATCTGCTTTATTGCACTTTCATGCGTCTTTTGTGCTCTTACGGTCAACTAACTTATGGCATCTTTTGCTGTTATCTGCGTCACATCTTGCTCAGTTTTAGCTGGAAATCAAGCACATTTATTTTATCTATATATATATATATATATTTGTTCTATTACCGTAACCCCCAAGACAATTATTGGGTCAGGGCTAAGCACGTCATTCGATTACCCGCATTTTCCTGCACATTTGCCAAGTTTTGCTCTTAGGGTTTTTAATTGTTTTTGCCACTTTGTGGACATACTGTCAAGTGTCTATCTTTCTCTCTCTTTCTCTATTTAACTCTCTCTTTTGTGGTCTTTGTTTCGCATTTGGTAGTTACATAAACCTACACCAGCGATATGACGTAGAATGTTGCAGTTGTTTTGTCATTTATCAATTGCAAGTGGGAAATGTTGGCATTATTTACATTATTTATAGATAGATAACGCCCACATCCATGTGAAAATGGGGAAGTTTTTACTACGCACTTTTGCACTTTTGCTGCATATGATTTGCATAGATAATTTGTTTACCTCCAATAGGAAGAGCACAATAGAGAATCTCGCCTAGCATGCCATTAACCCAAATAGCGAGAGATATAGACATCGAGAGATAGAGGGATAGAGAGAAAGAGAGTGAGAGTGAGAGAAATCTAATCGTTAATTGGCACACTAACCCCAAACAAATGGGCAACAGGCGTTTTTGTTATTTGCCATTGGCCCCATTTGCTTGTCTGCCTGATAAAAATAGTTTATCAAGGTTATTTGCCCAAAAACCAAATAAGAAAAAAATAAAATAAAAAATTCGCAAAAAAAATAGAAAAACAATAACAAAACAGAGAGCGAAAAACGACAAACGAAAACGAAAGCGTGTGGGTGCTATAATAAAGTACGCATAGACAAACCCAAACTGAAACCCAACCAAATCGTAATTGAAAACGACCTTGAGATAATGGCCTCAATTATGCAGAGAGATAGATTTTTTTCAATGGGTGTTTGTGCGTACACTCAGAGAAATAAAGAATAGTACTTTCTACGAAATAAAGCTCCTAAATAAAGCTTATCTTACTCTACAATTCAAGTACAAACCAAAGTTGCGCCGTAAATTAATTCAGATTAATTAAGAAAGTAAAACTTAATTGAGTTAAGATTACAAAATGATTAAATTAATCATGAATTTTAACTTATTTTAATCTAGAAAGCTTATTAAAATAGGCATAATAATTATAAGAACGCACTTAAATTGAAGAATCAAGAGTTTTCTGACTTATATACAATACTTCTAATAAAATTAAAAAAATATATTAAAAAAACACATTACATAAATATATTTTAATAATATAAAATAGTAAAAGATAAATTAACTTTAAATAATTTATTATAATCATAAATAGAATTCCAAAAAATTTTAATTTAATTTAATTTAACTTTTAAAAGCACGAAATTTTTTATTCAACTACGAAAAGCCTTGATTTTTTCTCGCAGTGTATGTTTGCTGTTATTTTTTTCGTTTTTCATATTTCTTATTTCTTATGTATATAAAATTCTTGTGGCTGGGCATTTGCTTAGCTGCTTAAGTGAAGCAGGAACCAGGCCAAATGCGTGTACAGCAATAGATTATTAGGCATTAAATTGTTTACATTACGTATTATGCCAATTGAATAACAACAATAAAATAGGGCAACATCTCTCTCCCTCTCTCTGTCTTTCTCTCTCTCTGTTTTTTCTCTTTCTCTTTATCAGCATACAAAGCAAAATATTTAGTTTCCTCGTGTTTGCCAGCCAAGTGCTTGGCATAGACAAGTGCTCTAGGTGTGAGCTCTTGAAATTCGAGTTAGTTTCAACAAGCAGCGAAACAAATAATAGACCAACAAATTGCCCAAGAGCGCAAATATCCAAATGTAAATGCAAACAAGCTGTACTTCTTCCGCCTTCTGTTTCCGCCCTCTGCAATACCTTGTGAAACTTACATATTTATAGTATACTCTATGAAGTTAATTTAAATGAAATTTCCAGCCAAGTTTTGCCAAGTTTCTAAATATTCCATAGCTATCGAAAGTTGGACCAACGAGAGTTAGGCAAACGCGAGTTCGACCAGCGAAAGTTCGACCAACGGGAGTTCGATCAGCGAGAGTTCGGCCAACGATAGTTGGGCAACAAGAGCTAGGCAGCGATAGCCTCGCAGCGAGAGTTAGGCAGCGAGAGCTACGGAGCGAGAGCTAGGCAGCAAGGGCTACGCAGTGAGAGCTAGATAGCGAGAGCTAGGCAGCATGAGGTACGCAGCGAAAGCTAAGCAGCAAGAAGTAGGCAGCCAGAGCTGGGCAGCGAGAGCTAGGCAGCAAGAGCTACGAAGCGAGAGCTAGAGAGCGAGAGCTAAACAGCGAGAGCTAAACAGCGAGAGCTAAACAGCGAGAGCTAAACAGCGAGAGCTAGACAGCGAGAGCTAGGCAGCAAGAGCTAGGCAGCAAGAGCTACGCAGCAAGAGCTACGGAGCGAGAGCTAGATAGCGAGAGCTAAGCAGCGAGAGCTGAGCAGCAAGAGCTGGGCAGCAAGAGTTAGGCAAGCGCGAGTTCGGTCAACTACAGAATTCGGGCAGCGAGAGTTTGGTCAACGAGACGTCGGCCAACGAGAGTTGAGCATGCAGCAACTAGACAGCTAAAGCTAGGCAGCTAGAGTTCAGCCAGCGAGAGTTTTGTTTTTCTAGAGAGTGACAGCTTTAACTTTAAACTTTAGCGAATGCAGAGGAAACAGCAGAATAAACTGCTGAAAAGAAAGACGCATCGGGAGTCTGAAGTAACAGACAACGTCAAATACTCGTCGAGTTCTGTAAAAAACACAAACAGCGAAATACAATTTGGCTTGGCAGATAAATCAGCATTGACAAACGGCATCATAAAAATTCAATCAGCAACAAAATAACACAGAGAAACAACTCAATTCAATTGAATTCAACTCGATTCGCAACTGCAGCAGGTTCAATAACATATACACACGGCATATCTAAACAGCTGTCTGCAAATTAAACAATTTTCAATTTTTACTGCACATTGAACCCCAACCAAAAATAATACAAATTTCTTGCAAAAAAGTCGAGAAAATAACATAAAACAAATAATAATTAAATTATGCCATCAACACAATCAGAACCGAAATAAAATGATCGCAGACTCAAGTGTCTAAAATAGGACAGGCATTTTGAGGTAACTGGAAATAGGAACGACTACAAAATACCTCGTATTAATACATTAAATATTTTTTAAATTATATACCAAAATAAATTAAGTAAATTATATTTTTTATAAATATTTTATAGCTTTATGTACAGCATAGAAAATTTTCAGCAATAGAACTAAAACTTTTATTAACAAATGTCATTAAAATTTAAATAAAATGCTGCAATTTTTTTTTCTAATTTATTTAAATTTCTGATAATATAAACTAGAATAAATTATGGAAATTTTAATTAAATTTTAAATAAAACCTTTTTGATAGTTCAGCAATATACAAAACTCTTAAACATTTTATTTGCAAACATGTGTCATTTAAAGTTAAATAAAATTTCGCAATATTTATTTTAATGTATATAAATTATCTGCAAACTCTCAATTTAATTAATTAATGTAGTTAAATTTCTGCAAAATTTATTTTATTAAAATTCTTAATAAATTTATTTTTGTTTCTCACATACCCTACAGCTGCTATCGCCGTCTAGAGTATACGTAAGAGCGAAAATATGTGTATTTATGGGTCAATGTGCTAGTTCTGAGGCCGACTGCGTATTTAGCCAGAAAAAAGCGAAAACAAATTTCTAAAAAAAATCTGGTTGACCGCCGAGCATTGACACCTTATTTCGCCACAGATTCTAAACAATAAAAAAAACAAACTCACATAGATACATACATGCACAAAATCGCTGGCAAGTTCATTCACAGAAAAAAAAAAAAAAAGAACAGAAAAACAAAAAAAAAACCAGATGAAGGCTAGAAACCGTAAGCGATTAGGCAGATAAGGGCTTGAAAGATAAAGTCGGTGTCGGTGTCGGCACAAAAGTGAAAAGAAAAAGAACAAAATGAAAATGAATACAACAACAAAAATAAAATAAATAAGTAAAAAGGCGAAACAAAAATGCGGTTTGTTTATACAAAAATTAGGGTCAGGGCTAGACGGCAGCCCAAAATGACGGACGGATGGATGGAGGGAAGGACGGACAGACAACGAGACGGAGACAACTTGAGCAATGTCTTATCCCTATGTCTGGGCCTGTATTCGTAGTATCTGTATCTGTATGTGTGTCATACGAAAGCGAAAAAATTCTCAATATACATCTTGACTTATTCAAGTGTCGTGCCCCACTTTGCCCCTCCTCCGTCTGAGAGACGGACAGACGTCAAGTGAATGCAGCTTACCGAAAAAAAAAATTAAGAGCCCAAAAAAAATTCCGTTCATGACTTCCATTCTAATTTCATTTAAATGTCTCTCTATTTCCCGCTCACTCCGCGCGTCTCTGGCCCACAAAATTGCCAGACAAATAAATATATATATATACTATATATGTATGTATGTATGTATGTCTATATATTCCACTCGCTTAACACCCGAAAGTTCTCAAAATATTGCAGCCCGCCGGCCATTTTGCTTTTCGGTTTTATTCTCGCTGTCGCAATTCCCCATATCATGCTCTCCCTCTCTCTCTCTTATTCTCTCTCTCTCGCCCGTTTCTCTTTTCGCTTTTTTTTTTGGCAATTTTTTATTATTTTTGCCATTGTTCTGGGTGTTGTTGCTGTTGACGTGTTGTCTGCTGCCTTCGCGCTGCCTTCGCTTTGACGCCCACATTGCAGCCAGACTGTCACGCCCCGCACCTAGCACACCCCCCCGCTCACACGCCCACAGTTGGAATTGTCGCTCCGTTGTTCTCTGAAGCGCAAAAACGTGTCGTTGTCAGTTTTTGTTGCTCTCGAATTGTATCTTTTTTTAACGAATTTATTTGCTGTACTTTGCTCAACATTTCGCAATATATATTGAAACGTTTCATATATTATTTTAATTCCCTTTGATTTATTTAAATTTCATATAAAATATTGAAAATTATTCCATTTTAGATTGTTACATTTTCTTAGCATTAATCTATCGGTCCTGTGGCGCAATGGATAACGCGTCTGACTACGGATCAGAAGATTCCAGGTTCGACTCCTGGCAGGATCGAAAAATACATGATTTTTTTTGGTATTTTCAATTAAGTCTAAGATGATTTAATAGCATATCTGAATTTAAATAGATTATAAATAAAACAGCTATATATATTTTACAAATAAAATGCATTTAAAAATCATTTAAAATAATTTAAAAATTTGCAAAATAAAAAAATAAGATGACATTATTTTTTTAAAACTTATATTGTTGAAATCAGTAGCAAATTATTATTAGAAAATATTGAAGCATGTTTAAAGCGAATCAATTTCAATTTTGTATATTTTAATTTGTTCATTATAGAAAGAATAAATTAAATATAAGATACATTTTTTAAATAAAATGTTTGACTTATTATTACACAAACTTAATAAATATTTGTAAAAACTTTGGTTTTAGCCCAAAAAAATATATATTTTAAATATATTCTATAATTATTTGTTTTAATATTTATTCAAATATTGTAAATAAATATGCAATCAAATATGAAATTGATTAATTTTAAATAACAACCATAAAAATTGAATTTTAAAATAAATAAATTTGAGAATAATTCAAATATTCTTTATATAATTTATAATCAATTTGAAAAAAATTAAAAAAGTGAAAAAAATTGTTTTTCGCCCAACGTGGGGCTCGAACCCACGACCCTGAGATTAAGAGTCTCATGCTCTACCGACTGAGCTAGCCGGGCAGTTGGAGGCGTCGCGTCAAACGCACCAATTGTAGGCATGCCGAGGGCCCTGTTTACAGAATCTGTAAAGCGTAGGGGCAGAAGATAAACAGAGAGAGAGCTAAGCAAAGAGAGCTAAGAAGAGCGAAAGGCAGAACGCCCACGTCTGAGGGCTGCGTCTAAATTAAGGCCACAGCGCGTATGCTTAATATCAATTTCTGTTAAGGGGCAGCTGCTTGGTCTCTTCGTATGATTATACACTCAGAGAAATCAAGAATGCTGAGTTCTATAAAATTTAAGTTCCAGAATTCATGTTCAAATAGATATGCAATTCGGATAAATTGAGAATGAATTGAGATAAAATTAGATGCATTGAATGATTGAATTAGCATCGAATCGTTTTGTTTTCATCTTAAGAGTTCATAATAAAATTGACTATATAATTTATATATAAAAAATTTTAAATAAATAAATTAGCAAATATAAACCATATAAAATAAGTCACATAGCAAATAAATAATATTTAAAGCAAATAAAATATAAAATAAATAAAAAAGAAAATATATAAATTAGCAAATAAATATATTAGAAAATAAAGAAAATAGAAAACAAATTAAAAAGAAAATACATAAAATATGAAATAAATAAAAAAAAAAATAAATAAAATTACGAATAAATAAATTTGCAAATAAATAAAATAGAGAATTATTATTATTATAAAATAGAGAATAAAATCAAATAGAATATAGATAAAATGCAAAATGATAATAAAATTAAAAAAACACACTAATATAGAATATTCTTTTAGATCACGATTTTTTCTAGTTGATTGATTTTTCTCACAGTGTATCATTTACCGTTTGGCGTTTGCTTTGATGTGTTTAGCGCAATTGAGGTCAAAGTAATTAGCCACTGAACAATTGATTTGATGATGTCGTTTTGACTTGATAGAAAAGTCGGTGTCTGATTAGCGAAACGACCCCATTGCACACGATTTGTAAATAGTATTATTATCTACAAGTGTTTGCTTGTAATCACACGACGCCCACCCCCCTTTCCCCTTGCCCATCCCTCTGCGCTTTCGCCTTGTTACAATGTTGCATTTTAATTACATTTGTTTTAATCAGTTGTGTTGCTGGGGCTGCCTTATAATTTGCCATGCATTTCATTTCATTCATACGCTCGCTCTAACAACTAAACACACTCACAAACACACTCATACACACTCACAAACACACTTGTATACACTCACAGACACATTCAGCAACTATTCATAGATTTCTATTTCATTTCACCCTGACCCACCGCAATAGTTTTCATATATACCCCCTTAGTTCTCTATTTCGCTCTCTCGAGACGATTGCAGCTACTATAACAACAACATCAAACAAACAACAACAACAATAACAAACAACTATAACTAAAACAACAACAACAATGCCAACTATTTATGGCAAATTTCAGTTGTTGTTGCCGCTTTCTTTTCTGTTTTTTATACGCATTTGTTGCTCTTGATTTAGTTTATTATTTTTATGGTTTGGCTTGAATTAATGCTCTTTATATAGACAATAATAGAGTATTCATGTGTGTGTATATTTATTAAATCGAATCATTCGAATTTTATATTTACATATATAATATTGTGTATTTTTGGCAACCATTTTTATCTTTAGAAATTCCTTTCAATTTGCAATTTCTATTCATACAAATTTTTATATTTTTATATTTACGAATTTCTTGAATTTTTTATTTAATATCTTCAAGTATTTTCAATATTTTAATGGCTTGTTTTTTTAAATAATAAAGTTTTATTATTGATTAATTCTTATTATTATTGATTAATTTTGATTATTATTGATTAATTTTTATTATTATTGATCAATTTTTATTATTATTGATTATTTATTTTAATTTTCATTTATATTATTTATATCATTTAAGTTAATTATTATATTTATATCATTTATCATTTATATCATTACTAATTTTTATTTAAATTTTTCATTATTATTAGTTTTCAAATTTTTTAATATATTTTTTTTATGTATTTATTATTATTTTTTTTTATTTTAATAATTTTATAAAATTTACATCATTTAATTACATTTGCTTGATTTACAGCTTTATCTCAAATTATCGCTTTAGTTTGTTTTATAGGGTATATAAAATTCGTGACTCGTTTATTCGTATTGCAGTTTCATTATTAGTTTTTGCTTTTTTTGGTATTTTATTTCTGTCTGCGGCGGTTCATTGAGTTTTGGTTTGCGATAAAGCGAAGCAGACGCCGACGCCGACGCCACGCACTTTTTTACGCACAGAAGCAGAATAGCAACAACAACAAAATGGCAATAAACATACAACAATAAAAGCAACAACAATAGATTGTTGTGGTGACAGAAGTTTAGCAAGTGCGAAATTTCATGCAGACATTTATTGTTGTATGTGTGTGTGCGTGTGTGTGTTTCTACAGTGCGTATGACGTCTGTTTGTGAGTCATTACGCATACGCCGTGATGTCTGCGACGCACATTCCAAATGGCAAGTAATTAATGCCACAGGCATAAAGCATAACACGTTTCTTAGCTTAGGGAGAGGGAGTTGATAACAGCAGAATATTTATAGAGGTATTATAATATCTGGGATTTATATGAGATTTCTAAATAAATCTGCACTACTTAAACGATATATTAGAGGTATATCCAATGATTACAAAAGGAATATATCAAATTCAAATGAATACTTTAAAAATAGTGCTTAAAAATCGAAAATATAAAAGAATTAAAATATAATAAATATATATATTTTTGTCACATAAAAAATAATTAAAGCAATACTTATTTAAAACAATATTTAAACTACAAAATATATGTTACATTTCGAATGTAAATTAAAAATTAAAATATATTTTTAAAATAACAAAAAGAAATATAATAACTAATTGAAAAAAATTTAAATAAATAATAATAAAACACACTATATAAAAAAAATTCTTTCAAATAAAACATAATTCTAAGAAATTAAAAACAAATAAGGGAAATAAAAATCAGGCTTTAAAGTACATTTTTGAATAGTATTACCAAAATAAAAGAACAAAAAATTTATATTTTATACATTTTTTAATTACTAATAAAAAATATTTATGATATTACATTATTATTTAAATTTTATTTTAATTTTTTTCCCATAAACAAATAAATGCCACAATCAAACATATATAACCTTAAATATAAATTTAACAAATAATATACGATATAATATATAAAATATTCAATATAAATTATATCATTCTTTATAGTACACATCAGCTAAAGCTGGGAATTTTTTGTATTATACCAAAAGCTATCTAGATCTATATCTTGTGTGTGCATATAAACAATTTAAACACACATAGTATATATAATTTTTTTCGACTTTCTCGTGCTGCGTTTTGCTACTGATTATTCATTTCACATTTCGTGTATATATATTTCTCTCTGCTTCTTGTCAATTTTGCCTTTGTTCTGGCAATTTATATATGTGCATATATATGTTTGTATATATGAATTTGTGTGCTTGTGCATTGATTTGAAATGCTTTGTTCGTATTTCACACATAGTATACCTATACCTATAGCTGTAGCTGTATCTACAGCTGCATATGTATATGTATCTGTATCTGTATCTGTATCTGTAAACACATATGTTAGGCACATATGCATTCTGCTTGTTTTTTCGTTATTTATTTTCCTTTGCTTTCATTTTTCGGGCAATTTCAGGTACATATTAATCGTATCAGAATTTACTGCGTCTTAGGTTCATTGTTTCCCTGACAAAACAACGAAACAAAAATTGTATACCAAATGTGTTTGCAAGGCACTCGAAATTTGTATTCAAATTTAATTATGCTTAAATATTATGACTTAAAATTTTTAATAAATAAATAAATTTCAAATAAAACAGAAGCTGCAAACTGTATTGGCAATTTAATTTAAATTTATTATTTTAAATTAATTTATATTAATAAATTATTATATATTTTAAATATTTTAAAAAAAAAAGTGTACTTGAAATTTCGTTGTATTTTGCTTAAATTCATAATATATATAATTAATTATATATATATAAAAGTTCAATGTTATAATATGACTTAAATATTATTTGATTCGAATAAATGAAAAGCTGCAAACTCTATTGGAAATTTAATTAAATATATTTTATTTAATTGTTAATTTAATTAAAAATTTTTTATTATATAGATATTCTTCTAATTTGATGGTTTTTTCTTTGCCCAATTTAATTATGCTTAACTCTTATGAATTTAAAATTATACAAATTAAATTAAATAAAAGTTTTAAGCTCCGTGAAATTTATATTTTTTATTAATTTATAATTATAACTGTATTTAATTTTTTGATATATAGTAAATACTACATAAGTAATAATTTAGACTCTCTTGAGAATTTAATACAATTTTTATTACAATTATAATTATTTATAAAATATTCTTTTAATAGTTAAACATGAATAAAAAAGCTATTTTGCAATATGTATATCCTCTATTATTTCCTGACTATTTTTAGTATTTTTTGATTTTATTATCTTTATTTTTGATTCAAAAAAGCTGATTGCCACATAATTCTACAGCTTCTGTTTGCTCTCTATTGTTCCGATGGCATAAATTCTAATATTATGACACTTATTTGCCCGTCGGCACGAGTGCATTGCCTTCGCATTAATTAGGCATTAATCATTAGTAAACCTGACCAAATCTTCAGCTAGATATGTATATAGACAGAAAACACATCAATCAAATATTGGATGAAACGTAAACAAAACACAATACAAATATAAATACAAAAAATACCTGCATTGTGCTTCATTCGCTTGCCAACTAGATTCGCCTTTAATTAATGACCTTTGTTTTGTTTGAATTTCTCGCTAAAACTTTTACTATATACAACTTTTTTTTTTTTTGTATCACATATGAATGTATGAATGTATTCATATGTACTATGGGTGTTGTAGTATATATATTCATTGCACTCGAGAGTGTTGCCAGATAAGCGTCGACATTACGAGCTGTTAAAATTCATTTCAATTTGAAAGCGAGAGTGTATACAAAGACTAAGTTCAGCATATAGTATAACGGCTCTGTTTACCTAGCACGACTTGCTCTCTATATCTCTATAAATGTGACTGTATCTAGTATATTCGTATCCTCTATAGTATATCTGTATGTTGGTATTTGTTGTACAGATATCTATCTACTACGTTTTATTGCTAGCTGCAAATATTTTCGTTGTTTATTTCTTCTGCATTTATTAGTCATGTGCTATACCACGTAGCACATTAATTAGTAGATTGGGAGAGTTATCAGACATTGGCCTTAGAGAGCATGGGAGTAGTATAAAGAATAGACTGACATTCAAGGGTATTGGAGAACCTCTAGAAGGTTTTAGATGAATTTAATAAGCATATTTAAATATCTATAACAAACAAAGTCAACTAAGTTCAAAGATCTTTTGATTCAACTTATAATTATTAATTTTGATATCGAATATATGCATATTCCTTATTAAAATTATATATTGCACAGAAGAGCGCGCAGCGCGAGCTGTGTTTTTTTTTGTAATTGTAATTTTAAACTATTTTTTATTTTATTTATCTAGTTATTTGTGTATTTATTTTTATAAATTTATTTTTAGGTATTTATTTCTAGGTATTTAATTTTATTTATTTATTTATGTACTTGATTAATTAATTTATTATTGTTTTTATTGATTTTCTTAATTTTTTAGCTATCTTTATGTTTTTTTTTAACAAGAAATCAAAGCTAAACTCTATACCGCTATACCAACTATTCATTCAATAGAAAACCTAGACCTAACCCAATCTCAAACAACAGCTGAAAGTAGGCTATAGTATTTGTGGTCATAAGCTAAAAAAAAAAAACTATAAACACAAACACAAGCTAAAAATAGTTTTCCACATTTCCTACTTCTTTCAACATTGAATAAGCTAATAAATGAGCTCATTGATAGCAAAAGCATTTGAATTATTAATGTGCTCCATTCAGCGTAAAACAAAATCTACCGCAACTAAATATTAGCAGAATTATTTACTAAAAAAAAAAAAAAAACAAGCGAAAAAATTCAATTATATTTTTAGTATTTGGCATTTCGGCCATTTTGATGACGCGCAAAGCGAGCTGTATGACATACACTGAGAGAGACGATTGTGTGACAGAAAAAAACACACAAATACATGAGCACGTGTGGCGGTTTGCTGATGAAATTAAATAAAATTTCATACCTATCTACACGCTATATATGTTTAACTTGTATATATGTGTTAATGGGTCTCTGACCTGATTTAATAATAATAAATAATGTTTGCGCGTGTGTGTATTTTCGTATATGTATTTGTGGGCATGAGCAATAAAGTACAAACGTCGTATAAATAAAAGCATTTTGCACATGTATGCAACTGCTGTACATAAACAATTGCAATCTACGCAAGTTTGCGGTTAATTATATTAATTTATTTTATTTAAACCTTATTTATTTAAGCACAGGCTTTAATTTGCTGCCTGAGTAAAGTTGAAAGTTTAGAATTATACAGCGATTGCTTTAACAATTTGCAAGCTAACTTATTTATTAAATAAGCAAATTTGCAATTATAGAATTTTAAAATTATACCAAGTGAAATATTATTTGTAATATGTTTAAATATTAATACTGTCAATATGCTTGCTAAGATATTTGTCAATATTATTATTTAAATTATTAAAAACTTAAAATTTTTGATCGAAATTTTATTTTAATTAATAAATGTAAGTAGAATTATCTATTTATTTCCTATTTAACTATTTATTACATATTTTTTTATTTTATTTATTATTTTAAATTGTTAATAGATAATTATTTATTTAAAATAGATTAATAGTTATGTAAAATAAACTATTATTAATTTAAAAAAGATTTTTTATTTAAGACAAGATTTTTATTATTTAATTCTATTGATTTTATTTTTAAGTTTTATTTGTTTTTGAATAGTTTTATTTGTTTTTTAAATAGTTTTATTTTTTTTAATCCTATATATATTTTTTTTAAGAATTTTATTTGTATTTTAAATGGTTTTATTTATTTATTTTTGTTTTAAATATATTTTAATTCATTTATTTTATTTTATATATATTTTTATTTCAACTGTACGTTTTCTTAGATTTAAAATAAATTTTCTGGCATAGTATTTAACTTATCTTTAATGCCGGAATATTTGCAATTGCAAATCAATTGCTTAACTATTGACCCATGGCACACCCACCAGAATAATTTTGGCTGTATGCGGTTCAATATACCCCACACAGATACACTCATACACAGATGCAAACACACAGATACACAAACACACTCACAGCGCATACAAAAAATATTATTATTATCAACAGAGGCAGCGTCTGTTTTTATTTTAGCAAATCGACTCGATTCTGCTTCTGTGAGGGTGTGTGTGAGGGTTGTATCTGTGTGTGTGTGTGTGTGTGTGTTGTTGCAACTGCTGTGAATCTGTGTGTGCGTATGTATGGCTGTGTGTGTGTGTGTCTGTGTGTGTGACCTTGAGAACGTTTGCTTTGTTGTTGGCACATTTTGGAAATTATCGCGCGTGTTTCGCTGTGTGCGTGGCTGTGTCTCAATCTCTCCCTCTCTCTCTGCTCTCTCACTCTCTCCTCCCTCTCGCTAGCTCGCTCTCTTTATTGACGAAATGAAAGTCTGTGTGTGTGTTGGTTGTTGCTGTTATTTTGGGCTTGATAAACTGCAGGCAGCTCGAATTGAAATGCGCTCGTAATTATCGCTGAAATTAATTATCTTTTTACAGAGATGCACGATAAACTTGTGCGCCATATAAAAAGCCAAAGTTCGCTGTATTAATTCAAGGCCAAGTGCAAAAAAAAAAACAAAAAAAAAACAAACAAACAACAACAACAACGGCAAATATTGCATATACCCTATAAACATACTATATACTGTATATACAGCAAAAGTATAAAAATACAACGCAAACAGCAAAAAGCGCAACTGAAAAAAGCGTAATAATAAATGAACATTTGTGCGATAAAAAATATATATATATATATAGTCAGCACACACATATATATTCTCATAATATCACATAAAACGCATATTATGCACTGATTGCAGAAAGCCATAAAATGATTTGACCAAGATTTGATATATCAATAAAATTGAAAAGAATGAGAAATTAGGGATAAAACTTGTATCTCAGACACGTTTTTAAGGGCATTTATTATAGTTCGTGTTAGGTTATAAACTCAATTTAAACTATAAAAAAAACATTAAAACTGAGTACATTTTGATTCATAATTTTTACTGTGTGATTTAGCTTTCTAGAATATATCCAGTTCGACCTAAATTACTTATTGGCAAAGATTTCACGAATGTTAGTCACAAAATGATTCATTGATTTATAATGTTTTTACTTTACCGCCCTTTTTAAATTTATAGCTAACCACTGTGTCTAATTCTGAATAGCATACTATTCATGTACTCGTTAGTATAATAATAGTTATCATTTTTATTTAAATTAAATTTTATACAATTTGTATCAATTAATTTATTATGTATTTTGAATTAGGCAATAGCGATCCATTAAACCATCTTAGGTTTTTAATTAAAATATTTTTAAAAATAAATTTATATTTATTATATTTTAGTTTAATTTATTTTTATACCCTGTACCCATTGAAAAATGGGAAATACAGGGTTATTATTATTTTTTTTATTTTTTAAATTTTTCTTTTACTAGGGGCTACGCCCTGTGCGCCCCTGCATCGCTTGGTGGGTTTATTAATATGAAACTCTCGCTGCAAAACTCTCGTTAGTCCAACTCTGGCTAGACCAACTCTCGCTAGATAAACTCTCGCCAGACCTACTCTCGCTGGCCGAACTCTCTCTGAACGAACTCTAACTGGTCCATCTCTCACAGGTCCAATTCGGGCTGACCCAACTCTTGCTCTCCCAACTCTCTCACGGTAAACTCACGCTTGCCGAACTCTCGTTGGCCTAAGGCGCGCTTGCAGAACGGTGTCTCGGTGGCTTAAATCTCATTGGCCAAACTCTCGCTGGCCGAACTCTTACTGTTTATAGACACTGTTGAGCCAGCAACTTCTACAATACAACTTCCTTTCAAACTAATGTGGAAATTCGCTGAAAGGTTTTTATTTTACATCATATCATATTCATTCTAATTTGCATTGACATTTGTATTGTATTCCCTATTTATATTTATCTGCCATATTTTCCATTATAGCCAATTTTCTGCAATTCAGCCGGAAAATTAATGCCATTCAGTTGGCAGCTAGACAAGAACAAAAACTAAAGGAATGCCAATCAAGTGGACATGAATTTTAAGCCCCAACAAATCATGCAAAATAGGAGCAGCTCGGGGGGCTATCGGAGAACCTATGGAAGGAATATTGGGGTATATTGTGGGGAATTATTGGTAGCCTCTGTTGAAGGACAGGCAAACTGTAACCCAAAATGCAAATTGAGCTGTCAGCGAAGCCTGGAACCTAGAACCTAAACCAACAACAATGGGGCCTAGGGTGTTAATCCCCGCGATGCTGTCGGGGGCATATTGGAATAACAACTAAAATCCATTTGTGGCACGTAGCGCACGTATTGCGACTAATACTCATACTTTTGCTAAAGTATCTATGTATCTTTTTAAGCCTGGACAGCGAGTAGGCGTGAAAGAGCAGAACAACAGGCTAAAAAAAAATAATTCTCTGCTGTTGTTGTTATTCAAAAATTCACATGAATTTCAAGGACAACCCGAGCGTCTGAAACCCAAACTTTAAATGTTGTTGTGTCGTTTTTTATCTGGCTTTTTTTGGGTTCGGTTTGAATTTTGCTCTTTCTTTTTTTTTTTTGCAGGCATTAATTGTGCGGGTTCTGCACAAGCGTTGCACTTCTGACTATATATAGAGCTGTCTGTATGTATGTTTATATCGTATATATATATATGTATATATATATATCCTATATACTTGCTTGAAAAGCACAAACAGGAAAGCAGAAACCCGCCACAGTTTAGTGTGTGCTAATGGCATTTGGCCTATTTATGTTTCCACGTATTTGTCACACTCATACAAATATAAATATATATATATACACACACACACACACCACACAACATCTCAGCTTTTGGCATATTGGATAACATTTTGTATGCTTCGCTACGGGGTTTCAAATTTGTTTTCACTTTTTATTTTCGTTGTTTTTTTTTTCGCTCTTTCCTATGCCTTGTTTAACCCTTCAACTGGCGCGGGGTAACTTTTCAATTTGCCTCATTTTTTGCGTGGTATTTTGAGTCGTTGCTGCCGTTGCTGCAGTTGAAAGTTAATTGGGTTACAAGCGCACTGGGTTAGCAGGGTGTCTCATCTGGCATCTTGGTCAAGCAGTTGGTTTGGGGGGTACTAAAATAATTGCTGTATTTATGTTTGCTTTTTTATTTAAATTTTAAATTGAGCAAAAGAGTCTTTTAATTTAATTTGAATTTATTTTTAAATAATTAATGTTTAATAATATATTTAATATATTCATAAGAATGTAATTATTCATTTACTCATAAAGTATTGATTTATTAATTATTTATTTATAATTTATATTTTAATTTTTTAATTATTGATTTATTTGTTTACTATATTTAATTTTTCCATTATTTATACATTTATTTATTTTATTTATTTTATTTCTTTAATATAATATAATACATTCATAAGAACTTAGTTATATATTTATTTATTCTATTCCCGTATTTTATTCCTTTATTTTACGTTTTTATTTTAAACCTTTATTCCATTCCTTTATTTTAATCTTTTATTTAATACCTTCATACGAATGTAAATATTTGTTTATTTATTTATTTATTGATTATTTATTTATTTAGGTATTTATTAATTATTTATTTATTTATTAGTAATTAATTTATTATTTTTTCATTTATTCCGTTAATTTAATACATTCATAAGAATGTCATTATTTATTTCATTATTTTAATCCTTTATTTCAATCCTTTATTTAATACCTTATTAAAAATGTAATTATTTATTTCTTTATTTATTCCGTTGATTTAATTCATAAGAATATAATTATTTATTTATAAATTTATTGCTTTTTATTGTTTATTGATTCAATTTATTTATTTAACACCTTTATTTGAAAATAAAATTGGGGTTATAAGCAAGGTTATGAGCATGTTTTATTTCTGTAAAATTCGTTTAAAATACCATTAACTTTTAAAGCTTATATTAATTAAAAATTCCGCAAGTTTTAGCTCATTGGCAGTCTAGATTTATCTAATATTTTGAAATATTGTGCGTTGTAATTTTATTTTTTTAATTTACAATTGTAAATTTACAGTTGTAACTGTGATAATTTATCTTATGCCCATAGAACACCCTGTATTTTGGCAGGGGCAATTTGCAATAACTCTCCGAGGCAGAAGGACGCAGCTCTTTTGGCAAGTCTATATGTATATAGCGTGCTATATACAGACTGATGCGTTTGTATGTTTTCAAGATCAAGGTCAAGCCAAGAGAGAGGGAGAGAGAGTGATAAAGAGAGATAGAGTGAGAGGCAAATGGCAAACATGTGCCGCGGGTAGCATAAACAATGAAAACTCTGCACTCTGCCTCAAGTTGCGTGCTTTTTTTGGGTATTTTTTTATTTTTTGTTTATTTTTTAGTTTTTATTTTTTTGGATTTTTATTTCAACCCCTTGCAGACAAGCATTTGACACACTAAAGGCAGCCGCAGCTCATGATGAAGTTTGGCGCTGCTGATCAAGTTCTTGGGCCTGGACAATGGGCAGACAAGTGTACCTGCTAAAAGACGCAGAGAGAGAGATATAGAGAGGGGAAGAAAGAGAGACAGAGCATAAAAAAGCAGCTGCTGTCGTGCGAGACCTTGAAACGCAGCGACGGACAGACAGGAGAAACAGGACAAACGGACAGACGAAGAGCAACAAGAAGAAGAACAACAACAACCGCAACAGCGACAAATTTTTCAAGTTGAGAGCGCTTTTTTAAAGCTCTCTTTTTTTGGTGTTTTTTGGTCAAACAGCAAATTCTAAGGCGCAAAAAAAAACGATCAGGAAATGCAAGCCACAAGAACAGGCTGGAACCAGTTCTATTGAGACTACAGGCAGTGAAAGAGAGAGGGAGAGAGAGTTAAAGAGAGACAGACTGAGTGTGAGCTAAGCAAACGGTTATCATGTTTCAGGCGCATGATTGAAATTGAAATTTATCGCAAGAACCTTGAAAAAGCAGCAGCAGAAGAAGCAGAACAGACTTTGGTTCTGTTGCGTGTCCTGCACAGATTAAAAAGCACAAAACTGCACCTCAAAAATCGCTTGTGTATCTTCTCCCTTCTCGGGGGTTTCTGGTTTTTTTGGGCTCTTTGGGTTCTTTTGGGCTGGGCCCGTCTAGACATTTGGTACGCACCTAATTGCAGGCATTGCTCAATCGATATGCCATCGATTGGGTTTCTCCGGAAAGTGCCCGCAGCCTGCAACCTTATGCTAATGAGAGTTTATACTCTAGATTACACGTATGCCACTGAAATCTGAGGCAATCCTTTTATATTCGTGTCTGCTTTGGCTTTGCTTCTTGCCACACAATCATGCCATGAGTCAGCCTTACCTTGTAATCTTCGCACTCGAGTATAGAAATAAATTTGAAACTTTGGTATTACCTGCAAATAAAGAAATAAATAATATATTAGTAAGAGAATTAGGACAGTTAAACTATATTCTATGCCAGCTTTCTAGTGCTAAAAATAATTTAGAAATACTACTAATATATCTTTTGTAATAATAATCTTATAATATTTTTTTAAAAATATAAAAATAAAAGTATAATGGTTAAACTTCTGATAAGGTTCAAATCCTGTTAAATATTATATTCCAATTCATATTTTGTTTTAAGATTTTGCATATAAATTCTCCTATTTATTTTCTAGTTGCCCTTCCTATACTTATGTATGTATTCTTCTTACTTCCATAAACTTATTCCTATAACCATTTCTATGTCAAATCTTATATTTTTTCCTATGTCTATATCTAGTATAGAAAACCCATTTTTATACCCATTTATATACCTATTTTTTTATAGCTATTCCAATATTTATTTCTAGAACTATTTCAACACCGATGTGTAGACCTATTCCTATAGCAATTCCTAAACCTATTCCTAGACCTATTCCTATGCTAAATACCATACCTTTTCCTATACCTATTCCCATACCAATCCCTATACCTATTTCTATACCTAGTCTTATACCTATTTCTATACCTATTCCTATACCTATTCCTATACCAATCCCTATACCTATTCCTAAACCTATTCCTATTCCTATACCTATTAATATATCTATTTCTATACCTATTCCTATACTGATTCCTATACCTATTCGTATACCTATTCCTATACCAATCCCTATAACTATTTTATTGCCATTTCTATTCATACATTTATTTCTTGTTCGATCTCTTTAGTTTTAAATTAACATTACTGAAAATACATAGTTTGTTATACTTACTTTACTTAGTAGTCTTTGTTTTTAATGAATTAGTTATGTTTTATTTAAATTTTTTTCAAATTTTTAATGGAATTCCAATCAAAAATCAAAAAAATATATAAAAATGCTAAAAATTCTCTGCTTGTGGCTAATTCTGCATCCGTCATGTAACTCTATACCAAGTTAGTTGCTCCAACTTCCCACTAAAGTTGATTAAATTAAGAAATAACCTAAAATTTACAGTAATAAATGCCAACTCAAGGGACAATAAAACAATATCTGTAACTAATTTATGTATTGAATGCGAACATATGATGGAGAACGCTTGCATTGTTAAAGGTAACAAACGTCGACATGGTTCTTCCTCGGATGTATCAAAAATAGTGCAAACTAATCAAATGAGCGAATCCGATCCTGCTTTGATGCTATGCTTACCATCGTTCTATAAAATTAACGGTATGGATTCCAAAATTTTTATTTAAAATTTAAAATTGATTAAATTTATGACATAGACCTAGAGATTATTTATTAATTTATGTTAATCCTAAATAATTGACAGACCTCACAAAGCAAGAAATACTGACTTTAACGGCCCACATTGGGCGCCATAAATATCAATTTGGCGCCCAACGTGAGTTTGAAGCTTTTGCTTTATTTTTATTTTCTTTAAATCCATAATCAACTAAAACTATTAAATTTCAGGTATTATAGACGACATTGTTTGTAGCCATATGTTTTATGTTGGATGCAATGCTTTGGTAAATTCAAATTTCAAAAACACAGAAGAAGCGCATAAGAAACTCTGCAAATATTGTGCACCAAAATGTGGCTGTCTCTTCAACGGCATTAATAGTTATAGGACAAATTATACGCATTATATACCACTTGCTATAATATGGAGCATTTTCAATTTGATAAACAATTTTGATAGACTTTTAATTTTTAACTAAAATAAACTTCAAAATTTGTATTGTATATAAATATGTTTTTTTAAATTAATTTTTTTGGTAATACTGTAGATGGGAACGTTAGGAAAACTGAGAAAGAATCTTATTTTCTATAATATATGTATATGTTTATGTGTATATATAAATATTTCTAATACTGACAGTATATTTTTCTATGTTTGTTGGGTATTTTAGGCACTTTTCCCTCAATTGAAGCTTGTTTTTTAATACTGACAGTATTTTTTTCTCCCTCAATTGAAGCTTGAAGTGTCTGCAAAGTTTTTTATTGTTCCCAGTTTAACTTAGCTCTATCTCATTAAGTCTTTTTATCTCTCTCTCTCTCTCTCTCTCTCTCTCTCTCTCTCTCTCTCTCTCTCTCTCTCTCTCTCTCTCTCTCTCTCTCCATCTCTCTTTTGCTCTCTCTTTCTCTCGCTGTGCCCCCTTCTCTCTCTTCTCTTTATCGCTGTAGCTCTTCACTCTTACAAGAGGCATGTTTTCAAGTGCTTTTTCGCAACTTTTGCCAACTTTGCTCAAGAGTTTTTCAACAAGTTCGGCTCAAGCTGCCTTTGCGCTCGTTTCTAAGTTTTGCTATTCCTCTCTGACCTTGTAGCTGTCATTAGCATAAGATTAACGACAGCTATACATACGTATTTATATATATATATTTATTTATGTATTTACATGTGAACTCTACACTTCAATATCAATAAATAAGCAATTACAGCAGCCCGTGCATAACTTGCAAGTTTTGCCGAAAAAGTCAATCACATGAAAATGTCAAGAAAATGCGTCTGAAAGGCATCAAGAAGCAATAACCGGCATCAGCTGCCTTTCCACGGTTTTCCCAGTGCGATGTTTTCATGGTTTTGCAGACATTGCGCATACGCCACATTGAGCACGCATCACAAATGCGCACGAAGCCCAATTGCCAGTGAAATTACTAAAAGCAAAACAAAACCCAAAAACAAAAAGAAAAACGAAGAATATAGAAAATCTACGACAGGTCAGAACATGTTTTGGGCAGCGTCTGCAGCATCCCAGAGGCACAGTTAGAGTTGAAAAGCAGGCAACAGAAGCAACTCTGTCTCAAGTCTCTTTACACTGAGAGAATATAAAGAGTTGAATCAACAATTTGCTTTGTTATAATTAATAATAATTTATAAAATGTGTGCTATAAAATAAAAGTTATATGTTGGTCTATGCCTATTTCTATTTTCATAGGCGTATGCCTATGCAAATATATACACTGCAAGAAAAATCAAGGGTTGAAACAACAATTTGCCTGG